>NW_019104866.1:26524-40828 GCF_001995035.1 Momordica charantia | reverse complement strand
AGGATCAAGTTTTTGGAAGAATTTGAATTGTTCAAATTACTTAAGGGATTATATGTATATTGATACATTATAATATATAGTTAATTATAAATTAAAACTATATATTATGAGAGAAATTATTTTAATGAGATTCAAATAAAATTAATATGAATATGATTCATATTAAAACTATAGGTTAAAAATACTGTGCATAAGATGTACATTACAACTATAGGTTATGCGAGAGAAATGTTTTAGAATGTGATTCTAATTTTAAAATAAATAATTAATTTGATTTATATATATATTTATTAATTAATTATTAATTAGATTAATAATTAATTATATTTATTAATTAATATGATTAATTAATAAATTATATATATATATTAATTATTATTATTAATTAATAATATTAATATATAAATTAATAATTAACCACCTTGCAAAATTGCAGGGGAGTGGGCAGTTAAGTGACGTGGGTAACTCCCCACGTCACTGTTTTTTTTTTGTTCTTCCTTTTGCAGTTCTGCAAAATATAGGAGAACAGAACAGAGAAAAAAAAATAGTTGAACTGACAATCTCTCTCAAGCCCTCTCTCAACACTCCCTCTCATTCCAAACAAGGAGCTCCCACAAGCACGGTCTCGAGACCCAAGAGGATAACGAGGAAGACTCGATGGTGGTGTTCGAAGGGAATTCGTTGAAGAAAAGTTCTTCAAAGGTATGGTTTTCCCCTATGTTTTTCTTCTTTGCATATTGATTTTGTTTCCCAAATATCACGAACAACGGTCCGCTTCCGCTCCGGGATTCACATCCCTTCATTAGCAACTAATTTAACACCACTATTTTGAACACTTCTTATTTAATCCCATTATTTTGTGTGACAAGGACGACTATCAACCATATAACTAGCATACGTGGCTACATCTAGACAAGGACCACTAGATAATCATCTTAAAGTAGGTAGGATCGAATTGTTTGGGATCTCAAGTTTTAGTGCAACCTATATAAACAAACTAAAATTATAATCCATATAAAATAAATACATACCTTTTAAAATATATTAATAAAATACTATCTGTTCATGTAGCCAAGAATAAATGTAGGATGGTGTTCATTTTATAGTCATTTTCCATTCTTTGACATCCTTATATTGATTGTTTTAAAAAACTTAAGATGTTACCTATTCCAAATGATATATCACACATATTATTCAAATAAATAAAAACAATATAAATCAATTTTGATGAATGCATATACTGTGTATACGTACTCTATAAGTAGAAGCCACATTACATGTGTTTTAAAACATAAAGGTGAACTTGATCCAATTGTTGTTTTCCCAATATTGTGGAAGACACAGCTGACAATTGTCTTGTTTTCAAATCTTAACTTTTTTACATTTGAACCCAATCCAATTGGATCAATCTCAAATAAAAACTAATAACAAAATTTCATAGTTCTTCTACAATGTAACATTATCTAGTCCATCATTCCTGTTGATTTTAATTTAATATGTAACCTTTTAAAACCTTTATGTATCACTCAAAAGGATACATCCATCATAAACAGATATGCCCACACAACTGCGTTTCTCTCAATAGGTGCACAGTAAGGTGAACCATGATGGTGGAAAATATTTTTCTAATAAACATAAAGTGACCAAAATTTCATCTTGCAACTTCTGAAGCTTTTAGGAATCGATCACTTTACTACATATAGCATTGAAGAAAAAACTTAATCGAACAATAGCATATTTCACATATTTTGGTAAGACCCCACAAATTGTCACGACTATAAATTGTCAAGAGGCAATCCATTGTTTCTCGAAATGGATAACTTTTGTTTCTTTTAGTCCTTACTTATGTTCTGTCGTACTTGAATTTATTTCATTGAACAAGTTGCTACAAAATTCTCTCATCAAGTTTCGTCTGAGTATCCATTGTTTCTCGAAATGAAATTCTTGGACACTACAAGATTTTACTAAAATAACGATAACTTTCAGACCACTAGACGAAAGTCATCTATTTTATTCTCTCTAGACTAACTCAATTATCTTTCAAATAACACTGGTTCCACTCAATTTAAAGCTATGAGAAAAAAGATATGGCTTCTCGAAGTTGCGGCTTCAAATTTGCTCTTTGCCAAGCTTCTCTAAAAAATCTGGGATTCGAAGAAAAATTGATAACTTTGGCTATGGGGCTCAGTTTAAAGTGAATTTTTCTTTTTGTTGCAAAGTGTTTTTAATGTTGAATAAAAACAATAAGGATTTGAACACTTTAAAGTAATTTTCGTAATCAATTATTTCATGCAAGAGACAATAAAAGGCACACAGAAGACAAAGAACAAAGGGGTGAAAAATTTTGGAATTTTTGAATAAGATGAAAGTAAAGACAAAGATGAAAAGGAAAGACAAGAAAATAAAAGAATATATCCTAATATAGAGCCTAAGTTATGATACCAAATAATACTCGACAATTCAAACATATGGGTTTCTTGAGCCTCTAGCCACTTGAATTCAATCATATAGTTGGTTCAACCTAGAAGGGAAAGGTTAAATGTATTATCTTTCCAGTCAAAACCACGAGCAGACAAAATATTCACTATGCTCGAGACAGGAAACACTCCATGAGTTACAAAATAAAAATAAATCCTTAAATCTAAGAGAAAATAAAATGCAAAGATATTTCCTGAAAACGTCAACTTAATAATCAAGCAATGTAAATTATTCCTTAAGTAAAAGATGATAAAACAAAATAAAATCAATAAATAGAAAATATATTTCTTAAATGAGAGAAGCGAGCGGCAATGGGGGCCTAAGTGCGCGTGGGCGGCATGGGGGATGCAAGTGTGGGAGTGCGTGCATAGCTGCAGGCATCACGATAGGGGCATGTGCATGGGGTGAATGGCAGGTGTGTGCGGTAGGGAATGCATGCGACCAGGAGGCACGAGCAGTAGAGGTAGAACAAGCGTGGGCGCGCATTGGCTGCTGGCATGGGCGGTTCTAATGGGTTGCTAGTGGTCTGTGCGACGGGGGACGTACGACTGGGAGGTTGGCAGGGGCGTGTGGCATCGCGTGCGCATAGGGGTGTGCAGTAGAAAGTGAGCGAGGAGTTGAGGGGTGACGTGCGTGCGCGAGATGTTTGCTTGCTAGGTTCTCGCACAGGATCTGTGCACGTGTTGCGTTCCCACAACCTAAGTGAATGTAAGTGCAACTGTACATTATACTTGTCAATTGTAGTACAAACAAGGTTGAAACCTATAAAAACTATGCATAAAACTCTAATTATGTGCTCAAGAATTTACCAAAAATGCAGACTAAAATATAACCAGTTGAATTGTGATTAAAACTAGACTATATAAATTAGAACACATAAATGAGCTCCAAGAGAGAAAATATTATGGATAACAGAATTTAGGGCAAACATATAAAAAGAATAGACAAATTGGGGGTAACAAATAGTGAGATTGAGACGGGGGTGATCACATTCACTCGCTCACATGCAGTGCTCTAGCATAGAAATGTAGTTGATGCTCAAACCGATAGGGTTCTCTTTTGAGACACCCATAAATGACTCTCTAAAACTCTTGTTTTTTAATCAAGCTTAAAGAATAGTTTCTAAGCATGATTAGGTGGACCTTATCCCTAAGTATCCATGGACGTACTAGAAGGAGAAACTAATCCCAAATAGAGTCAATCACGCATCCTATGCACCCTTCCGAGTCATACAAGAGCAAGTAAATTGATAAATGTGGCCACCAAAAATCAGTAAGATGAAAATATTAATACAACTCTATTTATCAACAATAAAAACAGGCTAGGAAAGTCAGTGTTCACATGTTACAGCATGAGATCTCCCCCAAAAATGGTGTTTAGTTCATGGGGGAGAAGAAGAATACAATGGGTAAAGAAAAGAAACAACTCATTTCGTGAAAGAACCCTTTTAAACCTGCTGCAACCACTAGCTCAATGAATAACCCAATGGCTCCAGCTTCTATTGTCAGCTCTTTATTGAAAATGGGGTCTGCTCCCATTGTCTTCAACACCAACATTGGAATATTTTCCTCTCTTGGGATCTGTCCTGTCGGCTGGGTTAGCATTGGCTTTTATATCGGGCCTCATAATTTAGGGCAACATGCAATTCTTCTACGTATGTGGTTAAAATTCTTGTGCAAGGAAGTTACTGCGCTGCCCAGACTTGCTGCCACATAAAATTGTCCCAGCATGGCACACTCTGGCATTACAAAGCTCTGACATTTCTCTTCAAATTGTACTGCACTTTAGCAACTTCTCCAGATTCTGCCTAATTAGCCCAAAAATCAGAGAAATGAGTAAGAACATGTAAAAATTGAGTACTACGAGGATTAAGAACATGGTAATAAGCCTTTTCACTCAATTCATCACTTAGGCATGCAATTTAGACAAATATCCTTACATTAAAGCACAAATTAACCCAAATATTAGCTCAAATAACTCTCTTTTGGAGAGTTATAAGCTCGTTGGGCACGCGTTGTACGTGCGATGGACCTTCCTAGGCATATTCTTGGTTCCTCCTTGAGTTCCATCCTCTTTTTAGGGGGCCTTGCGTCTTTATTTTTCTCTTTATTGAATTAGGTTGATTTTGGATCTCTGGCCAAAATAGAGTCATATAAGTAGCTAATCCGGCCCCTAAGGGTTTAGCTAGGTGATGACTTTTCCTTCATGTTGTAATGTTGTTGTAGTTTTCTTAATATACATTGACTTGATGTTCTCTTTATTCTGTATGTCATTGTTAGTGTATTTTCAACTTGATCAACTAAGAAAACCACAAATTTATCCGAGAGGAAAGACTTCAAAGAATGAGTAAATAAATAGAAGTTAACGGGATTTTTTGAGAGATAACTTGTTTAGTTTGTAAAGTCCTATGGCTAGAATACAAGAGGGGAAGGTTGCTAAAGAAGTCATAGAGATATGAAACTGTTTAGGAACCACTCTATAGACCCTTGAGAGAAAAGTAAATGAAGTTCATTCCTCAGATTTTCATAAGTTAGGACATGTTTATTTACCAGGAATCGGAATAGGAATGAAAACCAATTGGAATGAAATCAATCAGAATGGAAATCTTATTTCTTTGATGTTGTTTACTAGAAATTTTATGGAATCGGAATCAAAATTCCTTTGATGTTATTTATTAAAACTTTCTAGAATCGGAATTAGAATAAAATATGTAACAATTAGTAGTATACCTCTCTATTCTTTCTAGCTAATTATAAATCCATTATTAGGTTAATCTTTTTTTAATTAAAATAATAATAAATTTTTGTTTATTTTATTTCTATATTATTGATAAGAAATATTTTTTATTATAATAATTTATTTAATATTAATAAATAATGAATCATTAAAATAAAATTACATAAAGTAAAATACTTTTTTATTACAACAACCATCATTTAATATAAAATATTATTAAATTTTATTATTCTAATATTTAAAAATTAAATATAAATTTATAATATTTTATAATAAAATCACATTAACTAATAAAAGTTGTATAAATTTTATTAGAAGAAAAATTATTAGTAGTATAAATGAAAAATAAATAATAGTAGTATAAAACAATTAATTTATTAAGTTTCGTGTTTCATTAATAGAGGACAGAGAAATGGTAAAAGTAGTAAAGTAATTGTAATAAATGCATAGGGCCCCAGAATAAGAAATGAGAATGAGAATCAGATTGATGAGGGTGTAGTTGAGGAATGAGATTGTCCCTTTTAAGAGGATGAGATTACCAAGTTGAGGTGGGTCCCACTACTTGATTTCATTCCTACAATTTGGTAAATTTTTTCCATTCTTTGATTCTCATTCTCTCATAGTAAACATGACTTTAATGTAGTCTAATAACATGTTATATAATTCGTTATAGCTATATGGGAATTGGGGATTCGTATAGTTTAACGTTGCTCTCTTTCATTGTGTGACAACCTTATATCTAGTTTTAATTCTATTATTGTTTATTTTTTAGTATCTTCCATTTATTCCATTACACAAAAGCAATATTTTGTCCAAGCCGCATTTGTTTAAGGCATTGTCTTGAACTCAATTCGATTGTTCTTTATAGAGTCCTTGACATACGATAACTTAGAATATTTCCTTTATTACACCGTTATGACTACATGGGCTTGTGCATATTTTAGTCCGTGTCAAGTTTGACGCCGTTTTCGAGGACTCTTTTTAGAGAGCTAACAAATTGCTTTTTAATACAATGCAACAACACTCTGGTTGACTCTTAAAACTAACTTATCTTGTTAATATTTGTGTCAGGTGATAAATAGTGCATGCACAATAGGGAAGGTGCAAATTTTGCTCTTCAGATTGAAATGACTTTGAGGTAAAGAAGAACCGCTTTAAGAAATTTTACTAAAGAAGAAATGAGTTATATTAGAGGGAGAATCCTCTTGTGGTTCCACCTGAGATCCTACTACAAATTCGAGAGTGCAACCAGTGTAAAATGATAATCGTGTAAATAATAATCTCATTCTAATCGTGTAAATAATAATCTCATTCTAATGGTAGATGACAAAATTAGAGGAATAGGGGATTATGCCACTAGAATTTAATGCTTTGAACCCTGGAATCTATGGGCCAATTTGGAGGTTGCCCTGCTGAAAGTCCACACTTCCACTTAAAGTCATTTATAGAAGTGTGTGACTCATTCAAGATTCAACGAGTGACAAAAGAAGCATTAAGACTGAAGCTATTCTCATATTCTTTGAGGAACGATTCAAAAGTATAGTTGAATTCATTACTTGCAGGTTTCATCACTCCATGGATCGTATGTTGATAGGTCGAGCTAGCATTATTTAGGTCAAAAGGCACAACTTTATAGAAGTACAACCCTTGGTCTGTGACGAATGAGGTATGCTCTTGGCCGAGTATATGCATCTTGATTTGGTTATAGCCCAAGTAAGGATCTATAAAAGTTAAGGGTTCGTGTCTTGCGGTGGCGATGACCAATTGATTTATTTGAGGAAGGGGAAAACTATCCTTCAGATATGCTTTGTTGAAGCTTGTAAAGTCTATACCATACACGCTACTTTCTGTTAGTTTTTTTTTTTTAATTAAAACTAGTTAAAGAGCCACACATGATAGTGAAATTCCTTTATAAAATCACCTCGAAGAAGCTCTTGAAATTCTTCACTTATTAGAGCACTCCTCTCGACGTTGACAGGCCGACATTTTTATTTTATTGGTCGGAATGAAGGGTCCACGTTAATATGATGAACCATGATCTTCAAATCTATGTCAGGCGCATCATCGTTTGATCATGCAAATACATCAACATTAGTCTTGAGAAATTCGATTAGCCCCTTCATCGTCTTGGCCTTCTTCTTAGTGTCGATATTGATTTACTTATCAAGGTTTAGAAGTAGGACAAGCTCTAACTTTTTGGATATTATTTCTCAATTTTACTCTGAAATGTCTTATTTAGGCTAAAGCTAAGGGTTTAGTGGCTTCGTAATAGTCTCACATATCGCCGATCCTTTGAGGGTTGAATCATAACATTTCCTCGAACTCTTTTGGTCACCTTGGACTGTCGTTATCCCTTTGAAAGTTGGATACTTCATCGACTGGTGGAACGTCAAAGGAACAACTTGAAGGGCATGGATGATAGGTCAATCAAAGATCGCATTATAGGTCAAGGGCTTGATCAATAAAGACAAACTCAACCACCTTCATCACTTGAGTCTCTCCTTCTGAGATGATTCTGAGATGATGATGGGCAGATCAATGCATCCTTTGGCCACCATTATTTTGCCAACAAATCTCACCAACGGGGTCAGACATTTATTTAGTTGGGTTATTTCCCAACCTAAGGTTAAATAAATGGAGAATGATAATTTATAGATGTGCCACAGTCGACCAATACACATAAGCCTTTGACATGGTCTATATTTGGAGCAATGACCATAGCATCATTGTGCATCATAGACACCCTCCATGTCTTGGTCGTCAAAGATAATAGGGATGGTTGATGCCGTAGAGTACATGTATATACTTCGTGTCTTACCTTTCTAACTATGTCTTTTCTCTTGCATCCAGATTGGCCCTCACTTGGACCCCAAAAGATCATATTAATGACCGTAGGTCGGTTGATGTTGCATTGAGATGGCAATCTGAAGCGTTCTCTATCCCGATGTTTTGTCATCTTCATTGGAGCACATCGTTCGCGTTGGGTGATGTATTTTCTTCAAATACCCCATTTCAATAAGATCAATGCAATATGAGGTATCATGTCCATGGTCTTTATGGAACTAGAATTCTTTACCTCAGTTCCTCTTGTTTGGAGCTTGACGTATTTTGTTTGGTTTCTTGAGTAAACCTTTTAGGCCACTATTCTCCACATTAGCCAAAATCTAGGTTATGGGGACATTTGTCGACGTATACCTCACCAAAATCTCAGCTATGGGGACATTCATTGGCGTATACTTCTCAAACCTTGTTCCTCGACTCGTACTCTTCTAGTCAGTTTGTCGATCTTCATAGGATCAAACGAGTTGAGGTTTCTGCAGGCTTTTCCTTTAGCTTTGTTGGTGGCTCATCTCATACTTATAATGTCCCGACTTTAATAATTTTTCAGCATCGATATGCTTGGCTCGGATGAGCACCTCATTAAAGTTTGTTACAGGCTTCTTGCCTAGTGACCAGATCGGCCCTTATTGAGGTTAGACATGAAGGCTAACATTGCCATATCATCTTAAGAATTCGACACTTTGGTTTATTCTACCTTAACTCTACTGACATAATCCTAAAGGGATTCTCATTCTTACTGACTATTGGTGAGCAAGTGTGTAGTAGGCCATTTAACATGATGTCGCACTAAGAATTGAGTGATGAACATTTTCCTCAGCTACTTGTAAATGGATATGGACTTTTGCTTTAGTTTCTAATACCATATCCGTGTTTCCCCTCTTAACGAAATTGAGTAGGTTTGACATTTAAGGCCATCACGTACAGCCTAAAATTCCATAAGGGCCTCGTAAGTTTCAACAGGTTGGGGTAACTTTGCCTTTGTATTTTTCCTTGAGGTCATCTATTTCATCTTAAGACTGATCCTTCATTTTGTCAAATTATAATCACAGATCTTTACCTCCAACAGCTTCAAATCATGCTGGTCAAGGTAAATCCTCAATTCTAATAGGGAAATTGGTTTGCCTTCCACTTTGAGACTCCTTGTTCTTGCCCTATCATTTAAGGTATTCTTGAGGCCACCGGGGGCGGGGACAAACTTCATCTTATTTGGAGGGATTGTTGAGCTTTTGAGCATCGAGCATTGTCTGAAGGTCTTTGATAGAACACCGACCATGGGTTGTATCGAAGTTGGTTCTTCCATCATTGTGATGATTTTTGTTGTCCCAAGGTGGGAGATGAAGGTCGAAATAATGTACTCGTCTTGGTAAATTGAGTGGCAAGGGCGGAAAATCCACATTAGGATGCAAATTTTATCTTGAGTCGAGGCTGATTCTCTCACTTGTTCGCATAAGGTTGATTTTCTCATTCGGGAGAGAAGGTTCAATAGGGTCCTTCCCTTTTCACGAGTGCGGTGAAATGGAGGCTCGATCACCTCAATTCGTCCAAGATTTTGGTAAGTCTGCTCGATGACCTCCATTCTTTCCATCACACGACCATTTCAGCCTGCATAGTGGCCACAATGTCCGGTTCTACTAGTTGAGCGGTAGTTCGCTCAATTTGCCTGCCTCATATTCCTTGGGTTTGTTACTGCCTTCTTCGTGGAGGAAGATCCTCTCGAACTATTAAGGTACAACGAACACGAGTTCGAACTTCAAACCCATGAGGTATTAAGTGGATTAACAATAGCTATTGAAGTATCTGATTAGGAACTGCTCTCGATGTACCCGGAGCTTGAACATTGGCCTGATGTCCATAGTTGCTTGACTTTTGAGAATATTGAGTCACCATTGCTTGGTAGGGATTAAATTAATTTTGTTAATACCCACAGGTAGTGCCAAATGTTTGATCACAAGTCTGATCATCCTGTCAGCTCGAATAGGAGAGACTAACCTACATAAAGAGAGAAAGAGGCTCCGACGCTCAAATCAATCTAAGTTTCATCAATCATTCAGAGTAAGTGGAATAAATTCGTATACTTGAAATTTTTTGCGGGTCCCTCTATCTATAGGCTTTGGTGTATAGGTTCACATGCTCAACAATTATACTCTTATGGAGTTTGTGGCGTGTTGTCGCAAAAGTAGTTAAAAGCAATAAGGCGCGAGGTTGTGATCATTGACCCGTTATTTATTTAAGGCTGGCCGTTAAGATCCATATCGGTCGATTCGGCCTTTACAAAGGCATTCAAAACTATATAATATATTGTTGACTCGACCAATGAAGGTGGGTCGAGCCTACTTTGTCGTCTTTCCAGACTCATTGGTTTATGTTATAGGTTATTATAGTGATGTGGCACCTTCCGACCTATCATTCATTGACATCGCTAAATTGCCTCCAACATAGAAAAATTGGATGTATTCCAATTGAGTATGTGGGATACTTTAAAGAAAAAGTAGTATAAGTAGTGACTACATAAATCAACAGGTTGTATCATGTCCTAGTTACATTCCACATGTTATGAATGGTCTTATCTAGATAACTCGTGTGATGGCATGCAACTTGAGGGTGCTAGTTGCAATTGACTATGAGATTGGACCACGACATGTTTGTTATTTCTTTTGTAACTTCATTAAATAAACACAAATATATCTGTAGGATGATCACAAGCAATTTAACCTTAGTTTGGAGTGAGTTATGAATTATTGTCGATAGRTTTTGTCATTTGATTTATATGGATAAAGATAACTTATTAGTATATTCAAAATGTCTATTATTTTGGAGACTTAACTAATTAGGGAGTTGGGAAACACAATCTTACAATGTTGAGTCATCTCCTTCTAATATATATCAAAAGTTGATTAGTAATTCCATTAAGCATTTGTTTGAGACGSAATAATGATGCATACTCGTTACAATATTTCATAGGAGTTTGATGAAATATACAATTATAGGGGTAAAATAGATTTTTAACCTTCTATAATACGATCAATTGGTGAACGTATATTTGTAAACACAAACAAAAATCCAAGAAAGTGCAACCTAAGAATTTTACTAAAATAATTTTGAGTCTAATAAACATGGATTAATTAATTAACTAATTAGAAAATTCAATATCATTGATTTTGGGTCCCATTAAGTTCTCATGCTAGCTCACATATTCATTAGTTAAATTTTTTAGTTGGGAAAAATACTTTTAAATATGATAAAAGGTTATGTATATTGTGAACTTGTAAATTATATATTTATAAATAAATAGTCAATAAATGGAATTGAGGCATGAAGCAGCAAACATTGGATGCATGAAATACTCTTGATGACATCTACCAATGTTGTTGAAAAATCACCGAATCGAGCATAACTCAACGGTAATTGACATATATCTTCAACAAAGAAGTTGTGAATTCGATCACACACCTCACATGTTGTACTGGTATGGTCGAAAAATCTGCAGCATAACCCGATCATAATTGATATATATATCTAATTAAGAGGTTATGAGTTTGATCCCCACCCTCCCATGTGCTTAAAAATAAAAAAATAATAAAAAAAAAACTTGTTGGTTTAGTAGAATGACCATAGGAATATATAACATTCACTTACGAAATTAAAAGACTAGGGATGCGTTTTAAACTAAGTTTAGGAATATTCAATGTTTAACAAAAAAGGGAAATTTAGGTGAGTGGCTAAATTTGGCCACCCACTTGACAAAATGTCCATTAGTTTATAATTTTGCAAAAATGGCTAAAGGGTATATTTGGAATTTTACATTTTAAAACTTTTTCCCCACAATGTCCTTCCTATATTTTACTTGGAATTTACATGTATTTAACAACCCTAACAAACTTGCTGTTCAATTCAAAGTTTGGTTTCCTACCTTCAACGGATTTTTTCTTAAATATTTTAATTCTTTTATTAGTAATTAAACTTGCTGTTTAATTTAAACGTTATCAGTGTTCCACTATCCCCATCTCATTCTTCTGCCATTCTACTGTCCCCATCTCATCTTCTTGTCATTCTACTGTATTTTCTTCTTTTAGCTCATTCAACAATGATGAATGTAGTAATCACAATTCTATACGGTGGCACGTGGAATGAAAAAAAATGGGTACAACAATTTCAACATCTCTCAGATGTTAATTCAAAATGACTGTACGTTGTCGCAACTTATCGAGGGCATTAGGAAGAATATTCATTTAACAGACGGGCAAAAAGTTTCATGTATATCGTTGGTCAAGAATAATAGTTACAAGTTTCTTATTATAAGACTAGCTGAGGATAGAGATGTCACATGGTTTTTAACTGTGTTGTCGAATGAGCTGGGGACAAAGTACTGCATTGTTGTTGATATTGTGGATATCCGTATTGACTTTATAGATGGAAGTGAGAAGCTATTTCGGACGAGTGTAAATGTCAATGGTTCTATTTCTCAATCTTTCTGACTTGCTCCTACGGGTCGAAAAGACATATACCCTAGCTATGAGAGTTCTACACAAGTGTAGTCTACACTAGATAGCATTGTTGTAAATATTCTCATTGACCCCATGAATGGAGGTGAGACATCAGTACAGACATTCCACCATAAATGCAAGGAACTCATACTAATAAATCTGAGTCAAATTCATGCAACTCAATCATCAAAATATGTATGAGTTAATAGATGATTGAGTAAATATATGTATATACTAATAATTCAACCATTAACAAAACGTGAAAGTTAATAGATGCATATATCAATTCAAGAAACAACCAGATACGTAAGTGATTACATCTATTCACGGTTTTACAACTAAGTTATCATAATTATATAAACTAGTACATATATATCCCAACAATTCAACAATTAACAAAACATGAAGTAAACAGATGTATATATCAATTTATCAACCAAATTCAAAAGTCAATACATCTATTGACTACTGTACTACAAAAGCTAGTATATGTATATCCCAATAATTATCTCACTAACAATGCACTCTTTCTCAACTATCTTGAGATATTTTCCTTTTCCATGGAGCATAAGAGTATAATTAGAATCTAATTTTTAAATATTACTATTCAACACCAACATCCACTGAGTTCTTACCTTCTCGGTGGATTCCTTACAACCAAAATTCCTTTTAGGGTCAATTTTAATCTGTTTTGTTTTACCTTCGACCAAGTCTCCTCCACCCCTCTTTTTGTTGGTATCCTGCAATTTCTTACTTTTCTTTCCTTGGACAACATCACATTCTACAGTATTCATTGGAGTCTTTCTTTAAGGACTTGATGATTCAATCTGTATATATAAAAATAAAACAAAACATATTAAACTTGAGGATTTTTAACAAAACAAACAACCCATATGTAAAACGGATTTATCTATACCTCTTCTTCACTGTCTAAGCTRATTGTGCACGTTTCTCTTCGACCCCCTGTTATTCCAGCAGCCTTCAATCGTTCACTTGATCGTCGAGTTATTCCTCCTCTAACTTTAACCACATCTATAGATTTTATTTAGATTTAAATTTACTTAAATATAGTAAGTTTGTTGGAGTTAAACACATGTACTCCTCAAATATGGTTATGAACAACACGCTCATGTGATAGGTACCACATTTATATATTTTTAAAAATACACCTAAAATTTAGGAAGACAAAAAATTTCTTTTTAAATTAAGTTGCAAAATCAGAACAAAAACCTTCCTCAAACAGTCGGGATATTGACGGACAAATCTTGTTCAAACGGTAGGGAGGTATTGACGGTGCAACAGTAGTATGGACGGCGCGGCGGTGGTTTTAGTCGGTACTGCGATTTCGAGCGGCGGCTGATGGAGCTCTAGCGGATGGGGGATAAGAGCGCTTGAGCAGCGGTTCGGCGACTGATGGATGGGACAGCGGTTCGTGCGTCGGCGTGGATGGGGAGGCAGCGTGAGCAGCCAGTTGGGCGAGTTGGGCGGCTGTACTTGCGAGTTGGGCGAACCACCGATGACTGGACGGTGGCGTCTGGCGAAGCTCCGACAGATGGGAAACGAACTCGCCTGAGCAGCCGTTCGGCTACTGATGGATGGGGCGGCAGTTCGTGCGTCAACGTGGATGGTGCGGCGACATGAGAGCGAGGAAGGATGCTGCGGCGTGTTTCCCAATGATATAAAAAATAACAGAACACAAGTTGAATGGAGCACGAATAGATTATTTGTCTAACAAGTTGGGCATGATTAATATATATGCACCAAC
>NW_019104866.1:10315-20335 GCF_001995035.1 Momordica charantia | reverse complement strand
AAAACTCCTCTCTCATTTTCCATCCTTCACTCTCCCTGCTGATCCGCTGATATCTCACAGCTTTCACTCGCCCCAGTCCAGTAACTGATGATCCAAACTAATTTACACTATTAATCGGCCCTACTTACCAAATTACAAAAATGGTGATTCTACCATGAACTTGAAATACCCAGAAAAAACCTGAGACTTAAATGTGAGATTAGATTACATTCTGAAAACTTATCAAAAAGTGTCAATAGACATAAAAAAAATATGGATCAAGAGATAACCACTGGGAAAACTGATCAAACAAGAACGAAACCATAATGCACAAAAAGCGATCCAAGCGTGCAAAGAGAATTATGAAAATACTATTTTTCCCAAGTTCTACGGCCTTTCCTGGCCTTTCCAACAAGAAAGGTTCGGCCATTAGGGATTGCTGGATCACAGAGGAAGGGACATGGGACCTGGGCATGAGAAGGAACCTCTTTGAAAGAGAGATAGACAGATGGGCTGTCTTAACAGCCAAGCTGGATGGTGTGCTTCTTGGTCAAGGCAGTGACAGATTAGTGTGGAAAGCAGACTCCAGAGGTACGTTTTCAGCCAATTCTGCCTTCTTGGCTCTCACAACTCCTTCCCCAAAGCTTAACTCGGCTAAGGCAGCAATCATTTGGAATTTTAAAGTTCCGAGAAAGGTGAAGGTTTTCCTATGGACTTTATTCTACAGAGGTACCAATATACTGCCGACAAAATTCAGAAGAAACTCCCCCATTTGGTGCTCTCCCCGGCAGTCTGCAGCTTATGCTCGAGGAACTCACAGAATGTGGATCATCTCTTTATGCACGGTACTTATGCTTCCACAGCTTGGAGCTTGGAATTATGTGGCTTCTCTATAGCTTGTCCTTTTGTCTCCCTCAGCATATTGAAGATTTTATTTAAGAAGGTTTGGGTGGAAAAGCTCTCAAAGGAAAAGCTTTTATCATGTGGAATTGTGCTGCTAGTGCGGTCCTTTGACTTCTTTGGAAAGAAAGGAATAGTCGGATTTTTGAGGATAAAGTTGTCTCGATAGATTCTTTTATTTGTGAATATCAAGCATACGACTTCTCAGTGGACTTCTTCACACAAAAAGGCTTTTTGTAATTACAGTCTTTTTTTGATTATGCAAGATTGGAAAGCTATGATTGTATAGTCCTTTGGGGAGGGTTATCTCCACCCTCCGCCTTTAGGTTGTTTTGGCCCCGTTTTTTGGGTGTTTCCATCTAATATATCTCTTTGGTCTCTTATCAAAGAAAAAAAAAAGAAAAAAAGAAAAAAACTTTAGTTCTCTAAGTATAATATAATGCCAAGATAATGAAAAAAGATCTATTTAGCAATCTGCTCAAGCATTAGCGATTATACAATGCGCTCCACATATAAGAAACAGTGTAGAAAGTACATGTAAGCCCTCAATCAATATTTGGGATGACCTTCTACAGTGAAATAAATGGCAGATTAAATGAAAAAGGACCGTTGATACATAAGGAAAGCATAACTATTAACACACCATGGTTGCTCCAGGAGCCTTGGCGACATGGCGCATGTCCTCCTTTTTGACTCGCCTAACGGCAATAGCTCCCGCCTCCACAAAATACTGACATTAATGAAACAAAAAATGATTAGACAATTAAACCGCTCGAAAAGAAATTACAAAATATGTCAACAATTTTTATATTTTTTCTATATCAAGGACATCATATACAAATACAACAGAACAAGTCCTTGTACAATTAGTAGAACAATTTAAAACAACATTCCATTTCCCCGACTCCAATGATGTGGGAAAATGATTCAGAAACATGATGCCTAGGTGGATTACTGTTTCTAAAAACTATCCCCAAAATGTTCTTTAAAATTGTTTACCGTTGTTTTCCAAGAAACACTGGGCAAGATCTTAGATAAAACAACAAGTCATTTTCTATAAGAATGACACCAGAGCCATATACCACCTAGGCCCACATAAACACACTAACAAAAAGATTTTAAATCATATATGTGGGAGTGCATTTCATTAACTTAACCGACGTGGATTTTAGTCAAAAAATATATGAGATGCACGACGTTCAAACACAGGACAGCTAACATAACAGAGAATGTTAGAAAATAACCCCAGACAAGTAGTAGACACTAACCAGTTGGGTATAGCCTTTTTTTTATATGAAACAAATATTTCATTGATGGTATGAAATATACAAAAGGCCACAAGGGTAATTACAAGAATGTCTTCCATCTTGTAATAAGGTCGTTTAGAAAGTAGCTATTGAAGGGAGAGTAGAAACATTTACACCAACCAATTAGCTGGGTATAGCTGAAAGCAGTCAAATGAGAACAAAATCTAAAGCAGCTTGCCTTGAGTGCCATGTCATCAATCCCTTTCCAGGTGAGAACAACATTTGCCCCAGCTTTCAAAAGCTTTTCAATGCGTTCTTTCATCATATTGGACTCCCTGTGAACAAGATGTGCAATAATTGCCAAACAAAAACTTTAAACAATATAAGAATTCTAAATTTTGATTAATCTAAAAGACAAATACTTGAAAGTTTTCCCAAAAGAAAAAGCATAAAACACGTGAAAATTTCAAATAGCTATGGCAGTGAAGTGAATATTTGGGAATAAAAAATCAAAATTTGACTCTATGGAACATTTGGGCACATCAAGCTCAAAAGAAATTTGGGTGCTATCTATTACCGCTGACGGATTTTCTCAAGCTCCCTGGGGTCAGTGACAAGAACTTGTACTCCCAGCTGCATTTTTGTCTTTTGGAGATTGAAGTCAAGGCATGCAATCCTTGCAGGTGCAACTCTAATTGGCATCCCTTGAGCTGCTCGACCAGTATTTAGAGCATAACCATTCAACAGATAGCTATCTTTTGCACTCTTTCCATGAGCTTTCAAAATGTTGATTCCCTGAAACACAAAACAGAACAAAACCAAAATACAAACGTCTAGTTCAACAAATCCTTATCTAAACCCATACTCTTATTCAAGGACTCTGGCTCAACTCCTTAATAACATCAATTTTAATTTCGAAGATTTTTCTGTCAATAGTCAATGATCTCTTTATATAGAACCTGGATTTTGTAATCAAGGAGAATCCATGAAGGTTAAGAAGGGGGTTGAGGAAGAAGACACCATGGGAGCCTAGTTGCAAACGGGAGGAAAGAGCATTGTTAACTGTGTGAAAGAGATTTTCTTTTTTTGGTAAAAAATGCTTATAGCAAGTTTATCTCTTTCACTTCTAAGAAAAATTTTCTGATTTCTCTCCATTAAGGACAAAAAAAAATAGCTTACTATTGCTATTCTTGAACACAACCACAAAAACATACTTTCTTGAACTATTTCAGATCGGAGAAAATGCAAAGGGGCATAAAGCCTCGAATAGTTCCCACCACAAAATGATAGCCAAGAAGCTTCCTGTAGAAACTAAGGTTCGAGAGAATCCAATGTGATCTATTCTCATTATTAATGTCTATATATAGAGACAAATATACAAGGTTGACCTAATCCTACACGGAGAAGGTAAAGGACAAATTAATACATATTAATACAAGAATATAAAATATATACTCTAACACTCCCTCTCAAGTTGGTGCATATATATTAATCATGCCTAGCTTGTTAGACAGACAATCTATTCGTGCTCCATTCAATGTTTTAGTAAAGATATCTCCTAACTGCTCTCCAGTCTTCACATATCCTGTAGCCACTAATCCTTGCTGTATTTTCTCATGTACATAATGACAATCAACTTCAATGTGTTTGGTTCGTTCATGAAATACTGGATTAGATGCAATATGGAGAGCTACTTGATTATCACACCAAAGTTTCGTTGGAGTGGTGATGCTAAACCCCAATTCAATCAGAAGCTGATATATCTATACTAATTCACACACCGAATGTGCCATAGCTCTATATTCTAATTCAGCACTCGAACGCGACATGCCATAGCTCTATATTCTAATTCAGCACTCGAACGCGACACCACGTTTGTTTCTTACTTTTCCAAGAAACTAAATTACCTCCGACAAATACACAATATCCTGAGGTTGATGTTCTATTTTCCTTAAAACCTGCCAAATCAGCATCTGAAAAACGTTCAATATTAAGATGACCATAATCTTTATATAACAAACCACGTCCAGGAGCACCTTTCAAATAACATAGAATATGTTCCAATGCGCCTCAATGGTCAGTCGTAGAAGAACTCATAAAGTAACTCATAATACTGACTGGATAAGCTATGTTTGGTCTCGTAACTGTAAGTGTCAATTATAAGAAAAATAATTCTCTTGTATTGTTTCAAAGAATTGATACAAGACTATAAATAGTTGTCATAAAGAAGAAACTAAAACGAAATTCTTGCCTATTAGGATAAGGAAAACACTTACCTACTAGAACAAGAAAACCCTAATCTAAATACAATAGGAAAAAAATAATTTAACACTCCCCCTCAAGCTGGTGAATGAATATTCTCCATTCCCAGCTTGTTAACCAAATGCTCAAAGTTGTTGTTGTTCAATCCTTTTGTAAGAATGTCTGCTATTTGATTATTTGTTGGTATAAATGGAGTGCATATGAGGCCGCTGTCTAATTTCGCTTTTATGAAGTGTCTATCGACTTCAACATGCTTGGTTCTATCATGTTGAACTGGATTATGTGCAATACTGATGGCAGACTTATTATCACAATAAAGTTTCATACGCCCTTCCCATGGAACTTTCAAATCTTCTAAAATAATCTTTGTCCAGAGTAATTCACAAATGCCTAATGCCATTGCTCTAAATTCTGCTCTGAACTTAATCTTGCAACTACATTCTGCTTTTTACTTCTCCATGTTACTAAGTTTCCGCCTAAGAAAGTACAATAGCCAGAAGTTGATTTCCTATCGTCTATCGATCCTGCATAATCTGCATCTGTATACACTTCTAGATTGAGTTTATTGCTTTTCTTAAATAGTAATCCTCTCCCAATAGTGTTCTTTAAATAGTGAAGTATACGATACACTGCTTGAAGGTGGACTTCTTTTGGACTATGCATAAATTGACTCACCACTCCTACAGCATACGCAATATCTGGTCTTGTATGAGAAAGATATATTAATTTTCCAACTAACCTCTGATAAGTTTCCTTATTTACTGGACGACTCTCTTCAGCTGCACATAATCTATGATTTTGATCAATCGGCGTTGTCATTGGTTTGCTACCGAGCTTTCCCGTTTCAAACAGTAAGTCAATCACATATTTCTGTTGTGATAAGAATATGCCCTGTTTAGAATAGACTACTTCTATCCCAAGCAAATATTTTAATCTTCCCAGTTCTTTAACTTCAAACTCTTGGATTAAACAATTTCTTAGTTTATCTTGCTCATTATTATCATTGCCAGTAACAATAATATCATCCACATAAACAATCAATGCTGTTACTCCCCCTACAGCAGAATGTTTTATAAACAACGTATGATCTCCTTGACTTTGTTTATAGCCAATTTTCCTCATAACCTGAGAAAATCTACCAAACCATGTCCTAGGAGATTGCTTTAATCTATACAATGCCTTTCTCAATTTACAAATTTTATTTCCTGCTTGCTCATACCCTGGTGGAATCTCCATATAAATTTCCTCTTCCAAATCACCATGTAAAAAAGCATTTTTTACATCATATTGTAACATGTCCCATCCATGGTTGAAATCAAGGGATAGAAGTATTCGTACTGTATTCATCTTGGCAACAGGTGCAAAGGTTTCAAGATAATCAACTCCATATGTTTGAGTATATCCTTTAGCAACTAACCGTGCTTTGTACCTCTCAAGTGTTCCATCTGCTTTATACTTCACAGTGTATATCCATCGACAACCTACTGCTTTCTTATCTTTAGGCATATTAACCAACTCCCATGTTCTATTTTTCTCTAAGGCCTGCATTTCAAGATTCATTGYTTSTCTCCATTCTTCMYGTTGTATTGCTTCCATATATGTYTTTGGAATATTTACVTRAGTAAGGTTCACCATAAAGCTTCTATACTGACTTGAGAGCTTGTCATATGATACAAAGTGAGATAATGGATATTGAGTACAAGTTCGTTTTCCCTTCCTTAAAGCAATAGGCAAATCCATATCATTAGTAGATACTATAGTGTCAGGCTCATTACTGATATTTTGTCTTCAATTTCAGTTCCAGATATATGTTCAGACTCTTGGACTTGCTTATCTTTTTCAGTGTTCTTTCTCGAATAAACCTGTAATGGCATAGTAGTAGGGGGGTTGAATGTCTCTAATGAGGTGTCTAAAGATGAAGAGGATTGACTAGGGTCCATGTTAGTAGGGTTTGGTGTATGTGATGGCAAATGGTTTGAAGGGTTTGAAGGAAATGTGAGGTTAGGAATAGGTAAATTCTTATCTTCCAACAATATGTCCTCCCCCTGAAGATAAGGTGATGTAAAGAAGCTGGTATCTTCATAAAAAGTGACATCGGCAGAGATGAAATACTTTTTAGAAGAAGGGTGGTAGCATTTATTTCCCTTTTGAGTGTTCGAGTATCCAACAAAAATACATTTGAGTGATCGTGGATCAAGTTTACCTCTTTGATGACTATGAACATGAACAAAAGCTACACAACCAAACACTCGAGGAATCAAGTTATTTGTCGTACGAAAATCAGGGTAAAATTTTGATAAGATATTCATGGGAGTTTTTTGATCTAAAGTAGCAGATGGTAGCCGATTGATTAAGTAAGTGGCTGTTAGTACAGCTTCCCCCCAGAAGGATTTAGGAACATTTCTTTGGAAAAGAAGGGCACGGGTCACAGAAAGGATGTGACCCATTTTTCTTTAGGCAACCCCATTTTGTTGAGGAGTTTCCACACAAGACGCCTCATGAATGACTCCATATTTTTGAAAGAACGATGTTAATGTTTGGTTGAAGTAGTCTCGAGCATTGTCAGACCTTAATCGTTTGGGTTGGATTCCAAATTGATTTTCAATCATATGGAAGAATGTTTGAATGGTAGAACCAACATTAGATTTTTGTTTGAGAAGATAAACCCACGAAACCCTAGTACAATCATCGATGAATACAATAAACCAGCGTAATTTGGAAGTATTTGGCATGTTGGAGGGACCCCAAACATCACTATGAATAAGAGAGAAAGGAACTGAAGTTCGTTTATTATTACTAGGAAATGGAACACGCTTGTGTTTAGCAAATTCACAAATGTCACACTGTATTGAATCAAAACTAAAGTTTTGGAACAAATCCGGGAATAAAATTTTAAGAGATCTAAATGAGGCATGCCCTAGTCTATAATGATACAACCAAAGTTTATTTAAAGAGGGATGAGTTTGTGAGGAAACAAAGACTTGAACATCCTTCCCAACACTATCCTTGCCAATAGGTTCATCAAGATAATAAAGTCCATCTTTTTCTTTAGCAAGTCCAATCGTCTTCCCATTGCCTTGGTCCTGAAAAACACAAGAAGGAGGAAAAAATGTTACTTTGCATCCCAAATCTTGTATCAAATTTCTTACTGATATCAAATCAACAGTTAACCGGGGTATATGGAGCACATTTTTTAAGGTAACGTTTGAATTTATTTGGATGTCTCCTTGACCAGCCACTGTTAATAGAGTACCATCTGCAGTAGATATTTTTTTATTGCTCGGACAAGGACTGTAGGAGATAAAATGACAACTACTCTTTGTCATATGGTCAGTTGCACCAGAGTCAATAATCCAAGTAGAGAGTTTAGGATGTGAAGTTGTACCTGAAAAGGCTACTGAACATGGACCTTGATTAGGATTCTTTTTTAAGGTTTCCAAAAAACTCCTTAGCGTTTCAATCTTATTTGTGTTTAGTTTTCCTTTTTCAAAAATCTCTTTTGTCACAACGCCTTTCTGACTTGATGAAATATGAGCTTGACTATTTCCTCTATTTGCATTACCTTTATTTGACCAATTCTTGGAATTCGAATTCTGATAGTTTTCAGGTTTTCCATGTAGCTTCCAACATTTATCCTTGGTGTGCCCTGGTTTCTTGCAATAAGTGCATACTACACGGTCTTTATTTCTTGTTTTTCCTACATCCCAATTGTTAGCTCTTATACGTTGCTCTTCATCAGTCATTTTAGTACCTCCTATTTTCATGACCGATCCTTCTGTCTATGGTTCCAGCATAATACTACGGCGAGATTCTTCACTTATAATAATGCCAATAACTTCATTCAGAGATGAGAGATCTTTGCCCAAAATTTGTATTCGAACAGCATCAAATTCTACATTGAGACCAGCGAGAAACGTATAAATTCGGTCTTTTTCAACAAACTTTTTTAGAGTAGCAGCATCATCAGTACATTTCATATCAATGCATTGATAATGATCCAGTTCTTGCCACAAACTTTGAAGAATTGTAGAATATTCTGTCACTGTTCGATTGYTTTGTTTTGTTCCAAAGATACGAGTTTTGATATCAAGTATTTGTGCATCATCTTTTACTTTGGAATAAGTTTGCTTCATTGTTTCCCATATGTCCTTTGTAGTCCTAAGAAACATACATGTATCACTAACAATAGGAGTCATTGAATTCCATAACCAAGTCATGATCATTGAATCTTCTTCATCCCATGCATCAAACTTTGGATCTTTCGGTTTAGGTCCTTCCCCAATAATGTGGTTCAATTTTCCTTTTCCTTTCAAGAAAGTTCGAATAAGTTGAGACCATTTAAATAATTTTTCCCATCCAATCTATAACTAGGATGGATGTATTGTAGGTCTCTTGTGGAAGATTTATTAGCTTCTTCCATGATAGTTTCTTTGGAAGCTTTGGTGGAATCCGTTGACTTTGATTAGAGAAAAGTTAAACAAATAACCTGAGAGCTGGATAAACCTGCTGAACCGGACCAAATCGAGTAGAACTGGACCAAAAATGACTGAACCGAGACTAAGCTGAACAGAGGTTAGAAACTGAACCAAGCCGAACCGGAAATCGTGAACCGACCAACAAATGTTTAGATTTCCCTTTTAAAACCCTAGCAGCCACCCTTTACGACAACAACCCTAGCAGCCACGCAAATCAGCAAACAGCGGCAGAGACGGCAGCGGTGGTCGGCGGCAGTATTGCAGTGGGTTGGGTACAATGAACACTTGCAAAATAGTGTTCAAAACTTCAAACCCTAATGGGTACAAAATCCCAATGGAGACAAAACCCTAATTCCCACAAATATTTTAGAAGAAACTTGGCTCTGATACCATGTTAATTATAAGAAAAATAATTCTCTTGTATTGTTTCAAAGGATTGACACAAGACTATAAATAGTTGTCACAAAGAAGAAACTAAAACGAAATTCTTGCCTATTAGGATAAGGAAAACACTTACCTACTACAACAAGAAAACGCTAATCTAAATACAATAGGAAAAAAATAATTTAACAGTAAGCTAATTCAGCTTCCTTACTAATCTCCTATGTTTCAAAGGATCTTTCAACAACTCCCCTTCCTTTGTGTTAGAGTATATATTAGTATATTTTATATTCTTGTATTAATATTAATTTTTCCTTTACCTTCTCCTTATAGGATTAGGTCAACCTTGTATATTTGTTTATATATAGACTTTAATAATGAGAATACATTGCATTGGATTCTCTCCAACCTTAGTCTCTACATGGTATCAGAGCTCTAGGTTTCTTGCCCATTTGGGTTTTGTGCCCATTAGGGTTTTGTGCCCATTAGGGTTTTTGATGCAAATCCAACCACGGATCCATTGATTGTACCCGGGGGACCAATTACAAGAAGCAAAGCAAAGAAGATTCAAGAGGTTTTCATAATACATCTTCAAAGGCTAGCTAATGTACACGAGGAGACAAAGATTTCTGAGGCAAAAATTCTTTACAATGTTAATTTAATGGGTCAAGAAGAGAATGGAGCAAAGATGGCACAGGAAAAGTTGTCTATTTTGAGAGATGGCACGGAGGACAAAAAAAGTGTGCAGATTGGTGAACAGGTGCCTTTGCAGATTG
>NW_019104865.1:118037-129699 GCF_001995035.1 Momordica charantia | reverse complement strand
GAGGTTGCGACTATTTCCATCCTAAAACTAAGATATCTCTCATAATAGACATATTAGGGAATGTCTTAGGACTTTGAACTTGCTTAGACATAAGTCAAGTGAAAAGCGTAGTCGTTGGTTCCTAAAGTAAACTGCATATTGTCCTTAGCGTATCCTTGATTCTTTGTTGGCTAACTTGAAGTAATTCGGGCTAGGTTTTACCATTATAAGACCAAATCCCAAATCCAAAACCATTATTTGTGACCACTTCCCATTTTACAAGAATCACTCATTTCAACGTTCACTATTCATTAAAACTTTAGAGTTTGGAAATTATTTAGAAGTCCTTGAGGATCGATACTTGGATACTCCATCCATTTTATATTACTCTGACAGGTGTGCGCTTGCATCTATAGAATTGTTACCACGTCTAGTGCGTGCGTTCAGCATAACCCCAGTCAATGGGCCAACCTCTTGTCCGTGGCTATAAGTGTAGGGACTCATTCGACCTAGGGAATCGCCAGAATCTTCCACAACATGTCCTCCGACTCAGACGAAAGAGGCGGGGCCCCACTCGGAAACACTACAATAGAAGAAGCAAAGCCTAAGGATCGTGGTCAGGGGAGTGAGAAACAATGTGCGAGAAAACTTACCGTTCTCCTTGAAGTAACTAGTTACGTGTTTGATGAACGGACCTTTGCCAGCCAACCACCTCTCGCCGACGAAGAACCAGTGGTCCTTCCAGTTTTTGTTAGAAGAAGGGACATTAAAGAGCGTCCCACAACGAGAACTCAGGCTGTACAATCCTAGGAAGCCCCTAATTTACTTGATCAAAGGTTAGAGTAAACAGTAGAGCCACGGTCATTCGCTCACCTCCCAACTCCTTCCAAATGATGGCCAGCGCCATCAAAATTCTTCACTTATTGGGAGCCGGTTGTGTCGGGGCTACGTCGGAAAAAGTCAAAAATGATTGGGTGAAAAGAGAAAGGGGGAGCCTCACTCCAGTCCAGAACATCTGTGGGTAAAAACTTACCCACTCAGGTGAAGGGTTATCGATTCTCTCGCCCACAGTCGAAAGACGGAAGAAGACGTAATCGGGAATTTGATACTTGGCACGAAGTTCCGAGAGGTTCTGCTCCGTGGCCACCGACAGAACGTGGTTAACTACCAGACAATTAGCCATGGGAGCCAAGGAGACAATTGATCGATGGTGTGAAGGCACGAGAAAAGGAAAGAAACAATTATCATTCCACTTACAGGTGAATTTAAAGTTTCTTAGGCGTCGCTTTGAAACCCAACGATATTGGGAATCGCGACCGCCGACTCCATCGCTTCGAGCGCCACACGAAGGATGCAATTGCCCGCGAAACAGCCGCAGCACGTGTCCCCCCATCCAAGAGGTTGTACATGCTAACGGCTAATCGTCTTAGCCACTGAGTCCCGCGGGTCTCACAATCCGATCGGCGAAGATACGCATCAGAATCTCACACGCCCTGTATAACTACAATGCTTTCGGCCCCAGCCCACTAGCAGACAAGTGGCCTAGCCCTGAAAAAGGGCTAACTGTTCAATGTAAAACCCAAGTAGGACACGTGTCCACCCCTAGTACAAGTGGGACCACGTACCATAACTCCCTACATTTCCTTATTGCCAAACAGAACACACGTCTGGTTAAACAAAGCAAGGGACCACATGCGGTTAGCCCCGTACATAACCGTAGCAGGGGAAGGGATGCATTTTCAGTACCAAGGGGCACACCCTACAGTTGTAAGGAATGAGTCCTTGTGCCACAGGAGGCATTACCACCTTACTGTAGAGAGTCTGCCCCAAACGCTTCCCAGAGGTACGTCCCACCTTTGCCACCTCTAACCGTCTTCCTCCCCGATCGGCCACCCGAGGCTATAAAAAGAAGGATCCTCATCCTTTCCATGTAAGTGAAAATTTTGTCACTAATACTGGAGGTGTTTTATTTCTATATCTTCTCCTATGACTAACTTGATTGTCGGAGCGTTTTAGGGAGAGTAACTTCGGTTTCAAGTTCACCCATTCCCTGGTCGGACTGTTCGTTCGAGTGACACGTAGCCTGTGATCGGAATTCGCCACCAACATATAATAAATGTGTCAATTAATTAACTGAAAGGTAATTGCACTGGGTAGCAACAATTTTTTATGTATTTCAAAATGTGTCACTTGTTTTTAAAAGTTTCAAGAACAACAAAAATTTTCACTTATATCAATAGTATATCATGTCTTTTTAAAATATCCTGATCTTTTAAATTTTTATCTATGATAAATGTGTTAATTAATTCATTGAAAGGTAATTGCAGTGGGTAACAACAATTTTTTATGTATTTCAAAATATGTCACCTGTTTTTAAAATTTTAAAAATTGAAAAAATTTTCACTTATATCACTAGTATATCAAATATTTATATCAGTAGTATATTTAACACTCATAGTAATATATCAGATGTGATATTGCAAGTATATCAGACACTCATATCCATAGTATATCAAATGTATATCACATACATATATAGTAGTCAGATATATTACAGATATATATCATGCGAAGAAAGTTGTCATTTTAAAATTGGACTTCTGTTTTTTTTATAAAAAAGTACTATATTTGAAAAAAATTAAATGTGATCACTATTTTGCTAACTTTACTGAATCTTTTTACCATATTTACAACTATTCCTAAGTGAAATTTGTCTACTAAGAAACATAATAAATGGAAAGAAATAAATATCAATTAAATCCGAAAGTCTACATCCAAAGTTATTTATAAAATATTGTAGACATTTGTGATATATCTATTGGAAAACAGTATGCTTTTTGCAGTCTCAAAATGTTACTGGGCCTTTCCATGTATTTAATGGGCCTTTCCTTGTATGTTAAAGTGTCCATAGAGGGTTGTATGTACTAATACCAATTACGAAAATAATTTGTATTATATATATAAATAAATATAGTACAAAAAATTAGGATTATAGATATTCAAACCTCCGACCTTAAAAGAAAGAATATGTATCAATAATTATTGAGTTATATTTATATTATCTTGTATCGTCCCATTTAAACTCCATTGACTAAATATGGCAAATAAAAATGAAATTTGAATGAGAAAAATTTTAACCACAAAATGTTTTTGAAAAAATAATTACTTGAATAGTTATTTGGCAAAAAAAAACTAAGTTGAAAAAGAAAGAAGACCAACCAAAATAAAAGGGTCCATAAATTCTTGAATTGGAACTTCCGAAGACACATGCAATGCAATGTGGGGTTGGTAAGGTGTTGTCTAGAAGTCAATTAAAGTGAGAGTCTGTCCCAAACATTTAATTCTGCCCATTAATATTTCAAACTGCAAAGTTCATTAATCATTGGGTCAATTCATAAATGACAAGCTTTAAATTAATAACTAAAATACGTGAAATCTAACTAAATTTTAAAAATTAAGGTGTTGTATAATTAATCATTTTGTTTTTACTTTTCTAGTTTTAAAAATTATACTTTGCCTTTGTATAATATTGGTAAGTTTTTCCCTCTTGAAAACATATTTGAATTCTTAGTCTGATTTCAAAAATAAAAATATTTTTTTCAAACTATTTTTTCTTTCAAAATTTTGCATAGATTTAAAAAAATATTTATAAAAATTATAAAATAAAATAAAGAAATGGATAGGTGAAAGTAATGTTTCTAAGTTTAATTTTTAAAGTAGAAAATAAAAAACAAGATGATTATCCCATGTGTTTTTATTTTGTAAAATTTGGTTAAGAATTCTCTAAAGGAGTGAAAAATGAAAAGGATAGAAATTGAGATTAATTAAGAAGTTGGCACACTCCTCGTTGAATGCCTCGATATGTTTCTATCCACGATTCATTAAATATGACGAGTGGTTGATGTGATGTCTTAAGATTGTACATTGAAGAGAGTAGTTTGAATGTAGGGATTCTTAGCTAGCCAGAAAAAAATTGAGATAGATTTTTCTCCCTGACCCCAATTATACAAAACATTATCTCAAAGCAAATATCACTCAATTAACTAGAGTACCACACTTAAAGTATTCAATTGGGATGAATAAAACCAAGGTCATGAGCTCTTTTTATATAGAACTTGGAGCACATTCTCTCCTCGTATCTTTCCAATGTGGGACAATTGCACTTCAAATATTTTGCCAAAATTCAACAAATTCCACCAAGGCAAGATTTTGAAGAATTCACAACTTCTACTGCACACGTTGTCTTTTCCGACAATCGTAATTCTTAATTTAGAGAACTATATAACCTACTCCACCATAAAATTAGACTACTTGGAATGTTGACTTCCAAGATTTTTCTTCTTTTTCACATGTTAATAAATCCTACTAAAATTTATAATGCAACTTCCACCTACTTGGTTCACCTAGAAGTTCTTCAGTCATCGACATAACTTCCACTACATACACCTTACATGGTCGTCAAGTCAATGTCCATGTGTAAACTTGTCGAACCACTAACATCACATCATCTATCATGATAAAGTGAACATACATGAAGATGAATATTATCCCTCTTCAAATAAACTGATCATCATCTCTTCTATTGAGAGAAACACTGTCAGCATCCGGCCTACAACTCTTTGCCGAACCAACTCTGTGTTAGGATAGTCCTTTTTCATGTTCCCAAATTGTCTGCATCCCA
Organism: Momordica charantia; assembly: GCF_001995035.1. Next base: position 125,039 of record NW_019104865.1, on the reverse strand, counting down.
GCAAGACAACAACAACCTTTCTTTTGTACAAAATCTTTCTTCTTCTTTCAGTTGCTAGCTGCCGATATTGAATCTTCATGTGAAGTATGCCTTTCACTCTGCAATCTTCTTTCCTCTGACAACATTTTACTAGTAGTCTCAACAAAATTTAAAGTATACTTCCTGTACATCAAGAATGGTTTCATTGTGTTCAAAAGAAGGTGGAAAAGATGGACTTGAGTGCCTTATCTTCCTCATCTATCTTCACTTTGATCATCTCTAGCTCAAAGATGATACTATTGAGAATACTCAAATAATCTAAAATGTTTGCACCTTTCACTATTCGCAGCATGTGAAATTTCTCATTCAGTTACAGTCGATTTGAAATGTCATTTACCTTATACAATGCTTCAAGCTTCTCCTAAAGTTTTTTTTGCTACCGAAATTCCATGCACATTTGCTAGGATATTCTTAGCAATCTTATTCTTATTGTGCTTGCATCCCTCAAATCTCCTCTCAATTTTCATCACTCGTGTGAGACTTCTTCCCAATCTTCATCACTCATGCGAGACTTCCTCTCAATCTTGATTACTCATGTTGGACTTTTTACAACCTCTATTGGAACACCGCTACACTCCACTTAACTACCATTAGTGCCTAGCTTTTCAGAAGTACCATCACTCGGTCTTCCTTTCAACACCTTGTGTAACCCAAATTGTACTAGCACATCCTTGACTTATACTTGTCACAAGCCGAAGTTGTATAACAATTATGACAATAAATATCATTTAGTTAACTAGAGCTAGTATACGGGACCTAAATTTTTCAATTGGGATGAATAAAACTAAAGGTCATTGGCTCATTTTACAGCACTTGAAGCACGCATATCTCAATTTACCATATTCCTTCAAAAACTAAAATGTATTTTGGCTTTGATATGAAGATTTGAAATTGACATCTTGCATATGAAATTGAAGTTTTATTATGGATTTGAAAACTAATTTGGCAATTGAAATTATGTTTATTTGCAAAATATTTGAAGTATTTTTAAATGATTTGATAAAGTTTTGTTTAGATTTATTTAAAGGTTCGAAATTGATATTTTGTTTATTTGTGAAATATTTGAAATCATGTTTTATTGATAAAGTTTGTTTTAAATTAGTTCAATGTTTTGAATTAATTTAATATTGAAAGTAAGTATTTGATTTGCATTTTATTTTAAAGATATTTTAATTGATTTGATAGGGCTATTTGGATATTCCATGATTTTGTTTTGAGGAATGTTTTGCTTATTTGAGGTAGTAGCCTAATTTGAAATTGATGGATTTCTGTTCTGGCTTATTTGTGGGAAGACACTTTTGTGGTTTGGCATTCCTTGGGAATGAAGATTCATGTGTGTGTTATTCACTCATATGGCCTCACACTTAAGTAACCGTTCTGTTTGTTCTTGTCGATATTATTTCGACAACTCTGTTCTGGTCGATATTATTTCGACAACTCTGTTCTGATCGATATTAATTCGACAACTCTGATGGAAGCTTCTGATTGATTGGTGTTACCGACGGGTAACCACATATGTTCTGTAGACTACCTAAATAATGGAACTTCCCACTCTGATTTTGAAAGTATGAATGAATGTAAGATTGTTTTGAATGCTTGAATGATTTAGTTATTCAAAAGTTTGAAAGTTGTTCCAAGTGTTTTAGAATGAATTTTGAAAGTTTTGATTGAAAGAAAGTTTGTTTTGAAGGATTTGAAGTTTGATCAAATGAAGTTTGTTTTGAATGAATGGAAGTTTGTTTTGAAAGAATGAAAGTTTGTTTTGATTGATTGGAAATTTTATCTTATTTGAAGACTTTGTTTCCGAAAATCTAGTTTATTTTGAAAGTTTTGAAAATTGTATTAAATATTTTTAAAGGACTTTATAAGTTTTGATATGTTCGTAGTTTTGACTACGAATGTTTTGAAAGGAAAATGAATTTTAATGTCTGATATGTGAATTGCTTATTGAGTATTTTTGTACTCATTTTTTCTAGTTTCTAAATTTTTTCAGATGAAGGTTCAAGTGACTGCTCAGATAGTGATTGAGAAATAGCGTTCTGGCATGAGGAGTTGAAATCTTTAGTATTTTCCATTGTTTTTAGCTTAACTTAGTTAGTTATAGTAGTTATTCTTTGGCTTTATTATAGTGTAGTCTTTCTTGTTTCAAAGTTGGACTTGTCCTTATCTTTTGTCATAGTATCTTATTAAATAAAGAAGTTTTCCGTTAATTTAGTGTTTAGTTGTTTACGCTTCTGCATTTTGTCAGAATAACCGTATTGGAAAGTACGGGTTGTTACAGTTGTCTTTTCTATGTGGGACAACTGCACTTCTAATACTTTACCAAAACCCGACATAAGATACTACTTTCAAGCATTCAAAGGATTTCTTATTTTATAGCACTTGAAGCACATCTCTCCTTATATCTTTTCGACGTGGGACAATTGCACTTCTAATACTTTACCAAAACCTAACACAAGATACTACTTTCAAGCTACTCACACGAGATTTTCGGAGAAATTAGATTTCTGGACTAAATACAATTTGTATTGAAATTTGGGGATTCGTACAATCTCTATATTTATCCTCTGATTATTTCTCTTGAATTATTGGCTTGTTGATCTTGATCGGCCTCGTGCTTGATGTTGATCTTGATCAGCCTCTGGACTTGTTGATCTTGATTGGCTATGCCTTATGGACTTGTTGATCTTGATTGTTGATGATGATCTTGTTCTTCTTTGACTTCTTCTTGATCTCCAGAGGGCGGAGAGATTTTAATCCTATTTGTAGAGAGGATTTTGATCATATGGAGGATGGAAGCAGGATGGTGGATTTTGATCCTCTGCAGGATGGTAGATTTTGATCTTGTGTGGGATGAATTAGATTGTCAATGAACCCTTCTATTTATACGATCTTTCTTGGGCCTTAGGTGGCCTTGGACCCATCTGATTATTACAAGTACATTGCCACATGACACAATCCAATTGGGTCTGCTTATGTCATCAAATGACCAGGCGATTTTTTATTGGACCAATTTCTATATCATATGTGGCACAATCTTATTATATCAACTTATGTCATCATATGATCATAACATAATTTGATTGGTCGAATTCAAATGCCCAAAAACAATATGTGACATCCTTTAATTGGCCTCAATTTAATGACATATAATTTTGTCATCATAATTATGTGGCAATTTGTGATTCGTCGAAATTTATCAGTCAAAACAAGCATTCAAAAGATTTCTTTAGTCCGAGATAGATGTAAAATCCAATAGTAGAGATTGACGAAGTCCAATGATGGTGCTAGTCGATTTTTACCCATGCAACTCCATAATTCAAGTAGGAAAATAAATTATTAGAAACAGGCACGTGAAACAATTTTATTAAAGAAAAATATATTAGCCATATTCAAAATGTAACACACTATCGATTCATAGATTATAATATTTCAAGAGGGTTCTTTCATCACTTAATAAAATGGAGATAATTCATGATAAACCTATAAATTTTGAGTACAACATATGAGAGTGAGGAGATTCAAATTTACGATTTTCTAGTCGGAAATATGTATCATAATCTATCGAGTTAGGTTTAGGTTGACAGACCAGAATCAATTTAGAAAAGCAAAGACTTTGCAACGAAATCACGAGGCTTTTTCAAGAAAAGAGATGGGCTATGAAATTTCCAACTTTTATACCTGAAATGTCCCTTTTACACACTTTTCCTTATGCTTTCTTTTTGGTGGAGGAGTGGGTTGGCATTTCAGAGTTACTTTTTGGGTGCATTTTTCCATGTTCTCATATGGTTAAAAGAGATGCCCTTCCAAGGAAAGGACAGAGCTGCCCTTCATCTTCATCTTGATGTTGACACCTCTTTGTTTATTTATCGATGGAAATATATATCCAGGTTTTAATTTTATGTAAAAGTAGATGAAAATATCAAAAAAATAATAGAATATAGATATTGATGGATATTTTTAGAACATTATAAAAACAAAAAATTTATAACAAATATTTAAATTAACAAAGAGATATTTTACCTTTATTAAATAAGTTAAAATTTATTAATATAAATATAATGTCATATTATTGTTATTTTTTTTATATTTTTTATATTTTGTATAATTTTTTTGGTGATACTATGAAAATGCTATTTCACCTGTTATGTTGATCTCGAACCTATAAACATATGAAAATATTGATGGAATTGTCGAAAGAAATTTAATATCTTGGTCTTGACCAATTGGGTTATTTTCATGTTGGCATTACATTTATATTTAAATAATAAGCGTTAAAACATAATCTTATTTGAATCAAGATGGAAAGTTTAAAACTATACTTTTTAAAATTCATAAACTTGATATATTAAATTTATAATTTAATTTTAGTAATACATCTACAGAACTGTCACTTTTTCAAAACAAAAAAAAAATCTACAGAACTGTCTTGTTAAAAAAAAAGATGTATTGTTGATGCCAATTTTACCCTTGTGTTTTATGAGCATAAATGCATGCTATTTAACTTTTTCTTAGATAGAGCATACGGAATTACACTTTTATACGTTATAATATTTTTAATTGATTAAAAGCTATTGTGTCTCTCTTTTTGATCAACCTTACTTATTAAATTGAAATTAGAAATAATATTTTAAATATAATATCAATAAAAATGTCGATGTCTTAATTTTATGAAAATCTTTATAGATAAAATATGGATGTCAATAGATATTTTTTAAAACAAAACTATAAAAATAAAAAAACTGACAATAAATATTTAAATAAAAAAAGTATTTCACATGTCAAAATGATAAATATTAATATTATGTTTCTATTAAAGATATTAGGTTGATATTTTTTACATTTTGTCGTTTTTTTTTATGATATTATGAAAATATCAGCAGGTTGTGAAAATGTAATACCTTAGAGAATAATAATAAACGACATTGACAAACAAAAAAAAACAAGAAGAAAGAGGCTACATGTGAAGAGGAAGGGAAGTCCAATTCCACATGTAATGAAAAAGCAAAATATGGCATTTTCATTTTATTATTAGGAGAATTAATTGGTTTTGGAGTTTTTTGCATGGGATTCTGAAAAAGTTAACTGAAAAGAAAAAGCATTGTAATAATAATTACTTTTAAATTAGAAAAAAAAAAGAAGAAGAACAAATTAAACTTTTAAAAAAGGTTGGAGTCAGAAATGAGCTGCCTCAATCTCATCCCATGCCCTTAAAAGTACCACAACCTTTTAAATATTTAACCTCAAATATATTTTTTTAAAATCTTTTTAATTTAATTTTATTTTAGTTTTCTATTGTCGCAACGTCATCGCTCTCATTAATTTAGGCAAGCAAAGACTCGAACCTAAGCCATGTGAATTAGTAACCTACCACTATACCAACATCATATAATACAATTTAGTATTAATTCTTATCATACAAATCTTTATTTAAAAAAATGTTTAAAAAAATAAAAATAAAACAAATAAAACTAAAACGAAAAATAATAATAATAATAAAATAAAAAATAAATATTTAAACCTTATTTTAAAAATAATCAAATCATATTTAAACAAATTTATTTTAAAATATATCAAATCATACTTAAAGAAATTTATTTTAAAATATATCAAATCATATTTAAACAAATTTATTTTAAAATATATCAAATCATATTTAAACAAATTTATTTTAACAAATATATCAAATCATATTTTAAAAAAATTTATTTTAAAATATATATATATAATATCAAATTTAAAACAAGCTTATTTAAAACAAATAAAAAAAAATCAAATCATTTCTAAAACAACTTTTTTCTATACCACGTACTGCAGTGAGTAAATTCTAGGTGTGCCCGCGGGTCTGAAAACTGTGAAGGAGCACTCGAGGTCGAAGTCAGGTGGTCAGTGATTCGTGCGTCGGTTGTAGAAGTTTTGCGCCGGACTACTATGGTGCAGGTTGTCTGAACTTGTGATCACCGGGGGACGTGTGCGGTCTGTGTATCGTCGGGGTCGCCGGCCTGGGTGAAGAAGAAGAGAAGGTGATGGTAGAGAGAAAGAAGGAAGTGAATTCTTCTGTATGTGTGTTATGTCCGTCCTCTCCTCCCCACTGCAGCCCTCCTTAAATACACCTAAAAACTAACGATAAAAAAGAAAAAGGGGAAGAGAAGAGATAAAAAGAGGGAGGAGAAGAAGGGGAGGGGATACACGTACGAAGGAAAAAATCAAAGGGGAGAAAAAAAACTGTTACATAAAACAAAATCTCTTTTTTTTTAAATAAAATTATTTACTTAAAAACAAATCATTTTTATTTATCTATTTTTAATTTAATAATAAAACAAAATCTAAACAAATCATTTTTTTATTTTCTTATTAATAAAATTAACATTTAAATAAATCTAACATTTTAATTTTAGTTAATTTAAACTTTATATTAAAATTAATAATAAAGTAARYMTATGTTATTCTTTAATTAAAATAAACCTCAATAAAGTAAAATACAATAATATAAATTAAAAGTAAAAGTAAAAATAAGCCGGACCAAATGCGGTGTCTACAGCTTGTCCCCCTTTGTATATCCTTGCAGAACTAAAAGGGTAGACAAAGACAAAAGACAAAGTATTTGGGGAGGCAAAAATTTTATTCAGACAAGATAGAGATGGACCCAACTGGACACTAGACGGGATCCCGACATGCAAAGAACCTCGTACTTGATATACGCTTTAACCTCGATCTTGGATCGGGTTTGATTTAATCAACATGATAAGTGCGATGGACCTGGCTTGACACAGGCTTCGACCACAATCTTAGATCGGGTTCGATTTAATCAAATGATAAAATGCAACGGACCTGGCTTTAACAACAGGCTTTGACCTCGACTTGGATCGGGTTCGATTTAACCAAAAGATAAAATGCAACGGACCTGGCTTTAACAACAGGCTTCGACCTCGACTTGGATCGGGTTCGATTTAACCGAAAGAT
>NW_019104865.1:79428-109734 GCF_001995035.1 Momordica charantia | reverse complement strand
GAGAATTTCATGCGCCTGCACGGGAACCGAAATTCCACGAAGGTCACACTACTCAGTCTCCGATCTAATCTTAAGGGTAAAGCCTGGGTAGGAGGCTTGTGAATGTGTGTGGGATGCGTGATGATGCAAAATAAAATCGTAATGCATATAAATATTTACAAAAATTGAAAAGAAAAAGAATAACAAAAATGGACCCAAAACATATTACAATAGGATAATAAACGACAAAATAAATGGCTTGACTCTCTTAAATGTCCCCAGTGGAGTCGCCAAGCTGTCGCAACGTCATCGCGACGCGAAGCGGCAGACGTCATCCCCTGACGGGTCTCTTTCGAGATTAGGGTTTGGAGTCGCCACCAATCATCTACGAGATGTGATTGGTCACCTATTTAAAAAAACATGGTCTACGAAAATAGAATTTTGGTTCGGGAGTCGGTTGAGCGTAGGGAATGTGTTAGCACCCTACGACACCCGTTCGAAAACGGTACCACATTCTATCATAAATTATTGGTTCATATTTTACGATAAAATATGAACCAACAAGCATGAGTGGCACAAAGACCATTAGAAAAACAAATTATCACCTTGGAAAGATCCAATTTCTGTCATTGGGATTTTCGAAATAATTATTTAGTAGAAAAGAGAAATTAATAAATAAAAAATAATTTTAGCCTAGAGGCCATCAAGACTTGAACTTGTGATGTGAGAGGCCACGTAAAAATTTCTTACCAATGTGCCAATATCCTAAGATATTATTTAAAATTTTATATAAATGTTTTAAGATTTGAAATTTTATAAAAACGAAAGTTTTCTTTTTTATATTAAAAAAAACATTTTATCTAAAATAGTTGTTTGGTAAAATAATGATATATAAAAAAAAACATTAATTTAGGCAAGCAAAGACTCAAACCTAAGACATGTGAATTACTCCTAAGTAACCTACCACTATACCAACACCATGTGATACAACTTAGTATTAATTCTTATCCTACAAATCTTTATTTAAAAAAAATGTTTTAAAAAAATAAAAATAAAACAAATAAAACTAAAACGAATAATAATAATAATAATAATAATAATAATAATAATAAAATAAAAAATAAATATTTAAAACTTATTTTAAAAATAATGAAATCATATTTAAAAAAATTTATTTTAAAATATATCAAATCATACTTAAACAAATTTATTTTAAAATATATCAAATCATATTTAAACAAATTTATTTTAAAATATATCAAATCATATTTAAACAAATTTATTTTAACAAATAATCAAATCATATTTAAAAAAAATTATTTTAAAATATATATATATATATATATATATATATATATATATATATATAATATCAAATTTAAAACAAGCTTATTTAAAACAAATAAAAAAAATCAAGTCATTTCTAAAACAACTTTTTTTATACCACGTACTGCAGTGAGGAAATTCTAGGTGTGCCCACGAGTCTGAAAACTGTGAAAGAGCACTCAAGGTCGAAGTCAGGTGGTCAGTGATCCGTGCATCGGTTGTAGAAGTTTTGCGCCGGAGGTGCAGGTTGTCTGAACTTGTGATCACCGGGGGACGTGTGCAGTCTGTGTATCGTCGGGGTCGCCGGCCTGGGTGAAGAAGAAGAGAAGGTGATGGTAGAGAGAAAGAAGGAAGTGAATTCTTCTGTATGTGTGTTTTGTCCGTCCTCCCCTCCCCACTGCAGCCCTCCTTAAATACACCTAAAAACTAACGATAAAAAAGAAAAGGGGGAAGAGAAGAGAGAAAAAGAGGGAGGAGAAGAAGGGGAGGGGATACACATACGAAGGAAAAAATTAAAGGGGAGAAAAAACAAACTGTTAAATAAAACAAAATCTCTTTTTTTAAATAAAATTATTTACTTAAAAACAAATCATTTTTATTTATCTATTTTTATTTTAATTATAAAACAAAATCTAAACAAATCATTTTTTTATTTTCTTATTAATAAAATTAATATTTAAATAAATCTAACATTTTAATTTTAGTTAATTTAAACTTTATATTAAAATTAATAATAAAGTAAACCTATGTTATTATTTAATTAAAATAAACTTCAATAAAGTAAAATACAATAATATAAATTAAAAGTAAAAGTAAAAATAAGCCGGATCAAATGCGGTGTCTACAGCTATGTTTTGAGATGTTTGAGATTTTTGTTATTGATGTTTGTAAATGTTGGTAATTTTTATTTTATTAGCAATTTTTGGATACTAAAATCAATTCTATAAAGTCTTTGATTTTCCTCCCTCAACCATATGCATCTCAAATCTCTTTGTTTGATAATTCATAATTAAAAAAATGTAGGTTTAACTAATAATCTCCAAAGTCGCACTTGCTCATCTTTTTCAAACATTAGCAAATAATTTAACAAGAAAATTCCTACGTCTCCTGAAATTTAGGAGTTGGAATATAATCAAATAGCATTAAATTTAGAAAATTCATAAAAGCTACACAAGAATTTGTAATCGATATCTTACCAATGTAACCTATGTTAAACACTCTCAAACTAATTCAATTTTTATCTCTGAATCTCAAATCAAATTCAAAATTAAGCAAGTATAAGGATCCAATAATTACAAACATTAGGACTGAATAACTGAAGGAAAAGAAAATAACTCATTAATTAAGAACAAAGAATACAAAAAGAAACCTAAAGCACAACTATCATAAATTCTTAACATAGAGAAATATTAAGAATAGAGGAGATGATGACGAAAATATCCCTTTCTCATTAAATGATCAAATGGCACAATAAACTATATATAGGTTTAATGTGATTACAATAAAATAAACAGAAAATACAACTTAATTAAGGTAACTAAAATAAACAAACTCAATTGTGACAATAATAACTACTAATGAGCTCTCTTTTTTTAAGTACAACATGTGGAGGATCGAACTCACAACCTCTTGATTGGAGATATATGTCAATTATCGTTGAGATGTGCTCGCTTTGGTTAATGAGCTCTCTTAACACCCCCTCAAGTCAATGTGAAATGGAGAACAGGACAATGAGTTTGGATTGTAAGGGAATAAATTGAGAAGTTGAGAGAGGTTTTGTAAATACATTTGCCGTCTGAGAATGTACCAAGAAGATGTCAACTTTTTATGGATAACAAGATCTCAAACCAAATAAATGTCAATTTCTACATACGTAGTATGAGAATGTAAGATCGGATTGGCACTAAGATGGACAGTACTGAGATTGTCACACCAAAGAAGAATTCATAAACTAACTCACTTTGCTAATACTATAAAAAAATTTCCAGTAGTGTAAGAGTAGTATATTGTAAAGCTCCTAAGTACTCCAATAGGGATGAGCATCAAAAAATTTATCCCCTTGAAAAGCAGGCACAACTGACCCACTCACCGTAGGATAAAAGATAGCATTCACTCCATGCTTCTTGGTTTTGTATGTAACAAACTAGAGATATATTTTTGTTGAGAGAGGAACAAACCAGGAAGTATAAGAAACGTCAACACACTAGAAGTAGCTTGAATTGACCATATCTTTTAAATAAAACTTCCTATGTAATGATTGAATAAGACTTTCAACAGCTCTAAGGGAACTTCCCTATGATAACAATATCATCGACATAAACAAAAATATAGCAGTGAAACTCATTCAGATGACAAACCAGTAGGGAAGATTAAGCTTCCGGAGTAACAAAACCAAGAGAATGAAGGAAAGAGCTCAATCTATCAAACTAGTTCTAAGGAGCCTCCTTAAAACCATAGAAAACCTTTGTGAGACAATAAACCAACCCTGACTGAGATGGAATAACCATACCTTGAAGTTGAATCATATGCACTTATTCATTTAAAACATCAATCAAAAAGGCATGGTTACATCTCAACTTGTCGTAAAGACTCCATTAAACAAATCAAGAGTAAAAAGAAGATGAATCCTTGTGGGTTTGACAATAGGACTAAAAGTCTCAATGTAATAATCAAAATCAAGTTTCTGACGAAAGCCTTGAGCAACAAGTTTGGCTTTGTAATGAGCAATAGATCAATGAGAGTTCCGTTTCATTTTGAACATTCATTTACATACAAGGATCTTTTTATTAGAAAGATGAGATACTAAAGTCCAAGTATTATTAGCGAGCAAAGTATTATACTTCTTACGCATAGCTTGAACACAAGGATCACAACATAACGCATCCTTTAGATTTGATGGTTCAATCTAAATATACTCTGTGAGAAAACCGTAGGCTTGAAAATACCTTGTTTCCTCCGGAGTAACTATGATAACAGTAGAAAATTTTATCCAAGTTAATTTATAAAAAAAAATACAAATATAAAATAAGGAATCCAAAAGTAGTTCAGATTAAAAAAAGCTATCACTCTACATCAATTTAGAAAACATAATACTCATAATATGATCACAGTACAAAAATTCACACATCAATTTAGAAAACTTGACGTTGTAGAGTTCGTAGCGTTTAAGAGCGAAAAGGCGAAAGTGCACGCTAGGGGGTGTTTAACACTACATAGTAGTAATGTTGAGACGCTATGCGCAGCGACTCAACGCTACGACATTAATATAAAATATTCTTTCATTTTAGGTTTGAGATCATGTTGTGTTATTGTTGCACAATATCGGTGGTGGCCAGAAGGATTAGGTGCACGTTAATCAGAGATCATAGTGTATTAGTAGAGATATAGAGGCGAGATCCCAAGGTTGTAGTGCATCGTCAGCAACCAGTTCTAATGAGTATTTAATGAGGTTTTTATTCATCTTAGGATTCTATTGTTGTAGTTCCTAGAAGCTGGGTGGCTTTTATCGTGGCCTCTAGATTTTAGAGATTATTGTATTGCCTATTATTTATCCCAAATCATAGTAGAATTCATTGTCGTGGAAGATTAGATGTAGCCCATAGTTTGGTGAACCAATATAAACTGCTTATGTTGTTTACTACACTTTTCCTACATTCTCTTATTGTGTGGTTGATTTAGTTTTTATTGAAGAACTTAAGAAAAGTTTTTTGGTAAGTAATTTTCCCAACAATAAGTAAGTAATTTTTCAAGCAACAGGTAAGTAATACACTTAGAATATATTCTGTACAAAACAATCATATCAGCTTTGAAATCCAAGTTAATTAATAAAAAAAATAGAAATCCATAAAAAATCAAAAAGTAGTTAAGATGATGAGAACATCAATGGAGAGATAAATACGAATATTAAATATAATTTTATAGTTTACCTCTTCATCAGCTATTAATTTTTGGATTCGCAAATTTTCATTTCGATATATGGTTCAATGTTACCCTCATGAAGAACGAACACTTTTAATTTCCATTCATTTTGAAAATGTCTAAGTTATTTGATAAGAGAATGAATCTTCATAGACATTTTTGGAGATTACGAACAACGTACACTTTTAAGTTCCATTCATTTTGAAAATGTCTAAGTTATTTGATAAGAGAATAAATCTTCATACACATTTTTGGAGATTACGAACAACGTACACTTTTAAGTTCCATTCATTTTGGGAATGCCTAAGTTATTTGATAAGAGAATATATCTTCATAGACATTTGGAGACAAAGAAAAGAATACAAAATTTGATGTATCACAATACTTACTTTTCTTTTCTACTTTTCTTTTATAAATGGTTTGAAAACACAATTATATATGCCTTGTTTCATTGAACAATCACACCTCTCGATCAATCACAGCTGTATGCGTTTCTCTCAACAAATACCTCACTGAAACAGACCCATCACTTGGAAGTATGAAGGGTATAGTAGGTATTTATTGAAAAATTAAAGGCAAAATAGATAGGTAAAATTTCTCCTCTATAACCCCATTTATATACTGTATAGATGAGATGTCTTTAACTAGAAATTTATTCAAATTAAAATACTTAATACAATATATATATTACAATTAAAATATTAGTTATTAGATTTATGTTTTTGTGAATGAATTGTGGTAGAGCTAATTAGAGACAAACAAAAAAATTGCACAACCCAATCTGAAAATTGAAAGGAGAACTAAGCAAACATTTCCTAGCAAATTTTGTTTCGCAAGTTGTGCCATTAGCTCATCGAAACAAATGAGGAGTTGAGCAAATTTCAGGCCACACATCTCTATATGTTTTAAGTTTTAGAAATGAAAAAAAATATAAGTAACAGCGATTTATATGATGTTAAAAGATGTACAAATGAATAATCAAAATTACATTGAAATATGAACTATGAGGCAATATAATTACGAAAATTTAATTGATCGCTATGTACTGTTAGTTCCTTTTAATAACTCATCTACTAAAAATTACTGGATTAAGCACGTTAAAAAGACTTGTGTAGTTGGTAGGAATCATCCAAAAATGGTTTGTCTTGGTCACATGAAATGCCAAAAAGATAATACTCGTATTTTAGATGTCAGATTTAAATTTTAGATCTTAGATTTGAAGGGCATTGACAAAATTTAAATTCAAAAAAAAAAAGAAAAAAAAGAAAAAGGTAATACCAACTAAAGAAGGGTAGGGATGGGAAGTCCTGTAACATTTCTTAAAATAAAAGAAATAAAAAAATAAAAAAAGATTATATTATCATTATTTTAAATATTTAATATTGGAAAATAACAAACGATTTCAAGGTTGGGGACGGCTGGGAGATTCTCCATTCGAGGCATGGATTCCCTGCACGAAAATTTATCCTCTAATTTTTTATTTTTAATGTTTTTTAGTTTATTTTTTTATTATTTCTTTTAAGTAAAACGAGTGAAAATTAGAGGATTAAAACTCCATGTTAGTTGTTGATTTTTTATTTTTGGTTAAAGTTTAGATAATTTATTGAAATACATATCTTTAAATTAAAATTTTTAGAAAATTAGTTTATTAAATTATTTTTTAATATTTTAGTTTATACAAATAATTAATAAAGTTTATTAATCTATAAACATAAAAATTATTATACATAATTTAAAAATGACTCAAATTTTTATTGATTGGGTGGGGCTACGAGATGTAGAATGCATACTCGGTTTCCATTCTTAAAATTAAAGCAGGGGAAAATGATAAATTTAGTAGACTTTTAGGGAGGAGAGAGGATGGACATAATAACAAAATAGGATTTTATTATATTACTTTTGCTTAATCTTGATAGACATCTCAATCAAAATAATATCTAAATTAAACATAATTCAAATTTCTAATAAAAAACATAAATCATATCAAATCATATCACCCGGGAGCATGCATGTTACAATTACACCAGTGGCAAAGGAGAAGATGAAATCGCTTGCAAGTCATGACACGAGCACAACAACGATGATCCCAACTCTTTTTCTTGGCACGAAAGACCACGAACTCGATTTTCTGATACGAGAAACCCGAACTCTAGTTAAAAAAATCTCTAATGGCCTTAGTAAAATATATAAGATGGCTTTTATACAATATTAAATTTTGGAGACTTTTAGGAAGGAGAGAAAATGAACATAATGACAAAATAGGATTTCATTATATTACTTTTTCTTAATCTCGATACAAACCTACCATTCTATTTATAATAGAATAATTTCTAATCATAATAGGAATAAGACATCTAAATCAAAATAATATTTGTTTCATCAGAAAAATGATCAACCCTAGAAACGTCGAATCGACAAGGATGAGCTAGATAGTGAGCTCTGGATACCGCGCAGAAGACCTGCAAAACAGAGTGAGCACTTCGATGCCAAAGTCAGTGAATTTCCAAATCAACTCGAGAGAGAGAATTGAGTTGTTCGCATACCTCAAAATAAAGCGGAATGGTTCTATTTAGAAGCGAAATCCCCGACAACATTCCCGACAAGGCTTCAACGCCTCTTTAAAGTAACCGTGAGTGCGGTGTGATGTCGTGGAGTCTGTCGAAGAATCAGCTGAGCCGAAGTGGTCCAAGTAATTTATTTGGTCGGCTCGGCCGTTGAAGAAGGTCGGCTCGGCATGTGGATTCATGACCGAAGTGAGTAAACAGACTTCTTAGTAAGGGGAGTCACGTGTTCTGCTGACATTCAATCGTAGCATGCCACATGTGAGCTGAGAAATCACCTCCAACATTGGCCCCCACTATGCTGAGGCGCCTTGACGGGTCAGCTCAGTGCTATTGTTGAAGTGTGAATAACTCGACAAGCATCTAATCGATCAAAATGGAATATAAAGGGTTGAGTTGACATGGGGTGATATCATATCCAACTGTCTTTTGGCGGGAGTGAATCGATAAGGCTCCCATTTTTCTATAAATAGGAAGGTTCATTTCTTCATTTCCTTTCACTTTGAGTTTCTAAATTCTCCCGCGATTCCTGAATTGTCTCGGCTCAATAACGTTCTAGGTCAATTTTCTCATTTATTTATTCATTAGTGAGTCATCTTTCGAATCGGACGGAGTGATCTTTAGGGCTTGTAGTGGTTAGAGTGAGGGTAACTTAGCACCTAGGGTAGAGTCGAATCCGAATATGGAAGGGAACGTAGGTGCCTCAACTTCCGGTAGAGCCAAACCTTGTCTTGAACCTCCTCCCTCTATCCGTACTGAGAATGATTTATCTAAACTTAGGGAAACATATAGGATCCCTGATAGTATACTGATGAGATTACCTCAGGTCAATGAGAGCTTAGATGACCCTCTACCGGGGTGGGTAGGCTTTTATCCCCAAATGTTTGACCATGGGTTCAGGTTGCCCTTCCATCCCTTCGTGCAAAGGTTTCTTTCAGCTACAAATCTTGCCTCGGCTCAGCTGGCACCAAACGAGTGGGCTACTTTGCTCAGGTTGTGGTTCACCTAGTGGAGCTTCAGCACAGACGAGGAGACTTTGCTCTTAGATGTAGGACAATTCTTCGCTACCCACACCGCGAAGATCGTGACTGCTTGTAGAGCTCTCTGGTTGCCTCCTCGGCATCCTGACTCGAGAGCTCTCCGCTCAGCCTGAAACTGTTCGGTATGGTTGCGTTCAGAACAACCGCGAGTCTTCCCATGTAGTGGAGAGAGTATCTCGATACTTCGTTGCAGAACTGACGACATTGTCCGAGCAGGTGGGCGTATGCCCCTAGTCTTTGACCAACTATGCCCACTGCTGGGCTGGCTGAACAGGTAGTGGAGAAAATTGATCCTCCACATTCTCTTGAACTACGGGGTTATGGTTCGGCTGTAGGTTCACCAGGGGGTCGTTAGCTCGACCCCCTTCTCCTTGAGCCCCAGCTGGAACTCCATTTGCAGTAGTGTGATTCCCTCCCTCTGGGAGCACCGGGAGTTGATCCCTGAAGGTCCCCACGACCTGAGAGTAGGTTCGTCGGGTATAGGTTCGGCGAGCATGGCAAGGATGAGCTGGATAGTGAGCTCCGGATTCCACGTAAGAAACCTACAAAACAGAGTGATCATTCCATGCCAAAATCAGTGAATGTCCAAATCAACTCGAGAGAGAGAATTGGGTTGTTCGCGTACCTCAAAATGAAGCGGAATAGTTCTATCTATAGGCGAAGTCCCCGTCAACATTCCCGACAAGGCCTCAACGGCTCTTTAAGGTAACCGTGAAGTGCGACGTGATGTCACGGAGTCTGTCGGAGAATCAGCTGAGCCAAAGTGGTCCAAGTAATTTATTTGGTCGGCTCGACCGTTGAAGAAGGTCGGCTCGACATGACGATTCATGACCGAAGTGAGTTAACAGACTTCTTAGTAAGGGAAGCCACGTGTGCTGCTGAACATCCAATCGTAGCATGCCACGTGTGAGTTGAGAAATCACCTCCAACAATATCTAAATTAAATGTAATTCCAATTCCTATTAGGAAACCTAAATCATATGAGAAAACACTCCATTTTTATCTTTGTCGAGTTGAATAGGAATTTCTTATAGCAAAACATTGACATTCCTAAATGCAGAATTAACATTCAAACCTTCAATTTGTAAAGAAAATTATTAGTAATGTTTGACTGAGATGAGTAATATTTCCATGGGAAGGTTTATAAAATTGTGAAGAAGAGTGTGGTCCTATTCTATGATTATTTATTATTATTATTATCTTTTAGTACTCCATTATATGATTGTTGCTCTTTCTATGGGGAAAGAGAAAATCTTTTTTCTAAAAAAGTCATGAAGTTTAAGAATGGCATTTCCTCTCTTGTAAGATCAATAAAGACATGATTCATTGAACCCATTTGATTCCACAATTTGTCTCATTTTATAATACTTGACAAAATGCTACCATACAAACAAACCTTTATCCAAAACGTGATATTATCTCTCCTTTTCATCCCTCTAAAAAAACGATTCCACCCATACGGGCGACGTAACTTATATAAGGTATTTGTGTAAATTTGAAAAATGCAAAATAGAACTACTACTTGGTGGGCTATTTCGTAAATTTCTACTCATTGCAATCATGGAATCCCGAAATAATTAATGTCGTCCTTAAATCTCCGCTTTCTCCGCAAAAAAGAATACGTCTCAAACCATTTGTGACATTTTTTCTTGTCATAAAGTCTTAAAATGGTCAAACTAACAGTTACGAAATATTGGATTTTTTTAAAATTTTTTGTGACATTTATAAAATTTCATAAAACCTTGAAAAAGTCCTAAATCGCAATTTTTCTTGCCAAATTGCGCCTCTGCATTGTGCGTTTACGAAATGTCACTGATGAAAAAAATAGTTTTTGTGACTGTTTTTAAATGTTATAAAATTATAAAAAATATGAAAATTAGGATCTTTTCGTCAAAGATGTGCCCTCAAACTTTTTCACACAATTGTCATGGAAGCCAAGATTTTTAGTACAACCAATGTGTAGATGATGAATTTAACTTCCGACCTCTAAAAAACGAGCAAGATATCTTAATCTTAAATTATGCTCATGTTGACCTAATTTTAACCAGAATTAAATTTCACACAAAATTGAGTTTCATCAACTAATAAATTCGACTATAGAACTAAAGAAAAAAGAAAAAAAAAAGAAAGAAAACAAACTAGCTTAATATTGTTTTTCTTAATTCCATTAATTTGATGCAAGACTTATGTTTTATAATTCATACATGAAAATACCTTCTCGGGAATTATTTCGAAAATTTTATTAGAAGCTAAAAATTACAATATTTATTTAAGTTTAAAATGGTAAAAATTACAATGTTTATCTAAAGTTATGATTCGTAGGTAAAAAATTGAAAATAAAAATGGAAGAAAAAAATAAAGTAAAAAGCAATATTGTATTATAACTTACGAAAATATTGGAGCCCAGGGGGCAGAATGGTGGCTGAAGGAATAAATTGACAATAATTACCACATAACTACTCTGACGTGGATAATAAGTTCCAAATTTAATTAAAATAATAAAAAGAGAGAGAGAGAAGAACATGCGAATAAGATGTTAAAAGCCTGCAGCAGTGGAGTGTCAGTTACTGACACTCTCTACCACAACTGTTTTCCATTCCCCCAATTAAATTATTTAATAATTCCTTTTTTTCTTTTTTCCAAATTCTCCCCTCGATCCCCTACTCTCGCGCCTACCCAAGACTTCGTGCACCCCTCGTTCATTGGTCCACGTGGATTGCTTTTGGCTTTCCTTTTACGGTGGGGTTGCGAGCAGGAGAGTTTATGGCCGATTTGAATTTTGAAATTGGGTCCGCCTGGCGGGGCACTGCCCCTTGCGTACAGACAAATAGGGGTCCGCCACGTGGAAACATATTGGTTACCCAGAGAATTTAATCTGGCCCGTTGAAATGGCGCTGGGAACTGCGAGCATGTGATCGTATGGCCCCAGTTGCACCAAGAAAACGGGATTATTTTACTGATTATGATCAGAAATTTGTTGCTTTATGTCCTGTTTTATGGTACCCGTGGTCTCTCCTGTTTCGCCATATTAGTGTATTTAATTTTTCTCGTCTAAATTGTATTTTGTTTTAATTTTAGATTCCTTATATTTTGGTTTTTCTAGGTCTATTTTGGTCATTGTTCCATGTATTTCTTTGTTTGGTTATTTTTTAAATACTATTTTAGTCGTTTTAATTTTGGCTCCTTTTTTTTATTATATTTTTAAAATCTTGATTTTTGTGGCATGTTTTCAACGTTTATTCAATCATGTTTTGATACTTTTAAAAATGACCGATTCATTTTGTTTTAGTAAAATTTTAACATGAATTTTATATAAAATTAAAACGCTTTAATACAAATTTATGGTTACATCTTATTAAGTAAATGTCATACTAAAATTATGATTAAAAAATGAAAACAAATGAAGGTACCAAAATAATCACGTCTTGAAAGTACATAAATTAAAATGAACAAAATAGAAAATATATAGGTCAAATTGAACGTTAAATGAAAAATAGATAGGTCAAATTGAACGTTTTATTCCGATCAAAATGAACCCAAACCGAAACTACAAACACTAAAATAATATTTAAATTTTTTAGAGCCAAACTTGTTATTTTCTTTTAAAACATTTCAAAATTTAATCTAAAATTTGAAATATTTTTTCAAAAAAAGGGATTTTAAAATTTTATTTATTTATTTATAATAATCTTGTTAGTCATTTATTGTTAAAAAAGATGAAAACGTACCAAATTTGGACGGAAACGAAACATAATTTTTAAGAATATAGTAATAAAAGCATAAATAGTCATAAAACGAAGCTTTCTGGTTTTTTACTTAAAAAAACAAAAACGATATGGTAATCATTTTTAATTTAAAAATTTTAGAGAAATAAAATAGGTTATAGGTAGATGTAGAGAGAAACAAAGTTTAGATAATTTGTTTAGAATTTAAGAGTTAAAATAAAATGATTTTCTTTCTGCGAAACAAATATATTTACATGGACATAAATTTTAAATCAATTAACTATCCAAAAAAAAAAATAGAATTCAAATTCTCCACCGTCCATGTTAATTATTTTTGTGAAAAAGCTGACATCATTAATAATGTTTTTAGTACAATTTGTTGAAATAAAAAGGCAAATGTAATGTTTGCTTAAAAACAAATGTAATGTAATCTTTTCATAGAAATGCGGATTATATCTGCAGCTTTAGATAGCTTTTTTCCGAAGTTTACAATTTTTATAATTAAAAATTCATTTTTAAAAATTATGTTTTTCAATTTCTAAGAATTATACTTATAAATAAGCACAGTAGTTATCTCATTAGGATTTAATATTCTACGAATTACCTTGTCAACTAAATATAGTAAAATCTAGCGGTTGGTTCGTGATTAGTCGAGATGTGCGTAAACTAGCTCGGCACAGATATAAAAAAAAGTGCGCGCTTATATAATGACGTTTTTTATTTGATAATTTATAATCTAGTTAAAGAAAAACATTTTTTTACTATTTTATTCTTTTAAAATAATTTTCTAAATTTATTTATAATTATAAAATTTTTACTAAAACTTAGAGTAGTGAAAATTTTAGATAGAGTAATGCTACTAAACGATATGTTAAAATCAAAATAAAAATCAAAAGCAAAAATATTAATAATCCAAAATGTGTATTGATGTGTCAATTAATTTTGCATTTATTTTATTTTTATTATTAATAATTTTTTGAGATAGACCTTTGACTATGTGGTTCAATAAAACATCATCATAAGCATTAATTAAATTGTTTCATATATAATAGATTTAATCATTTATCTCAACTTTAATCATGAAAAATATCTTAATTTTTTTTCTTTGACTTTTGTAAACATAATGCTCATGATTACATTAAATTAAAATATACAAACAAAAAATGAAGCATTTTTAACATTAATTTTTACAACTATGATACTTAACATTATCTCATACATTTTTTTAATCACAATTTCTCATGCTTTATAAAATTTCACATTTTCTACTCATCACGATTAGAGATGTTAGTGCAGCAGATGAATTATAAAAAGGGCAAAAAAAATCTCATATATATGCTTTAACCCACGACATCAATCTTTTCTTTTTAGTAAAATTTGAATTTGATAAAATGCAAGGATTTGTGATTTTAAAAACAAAATGTTAGGGTATTATTTCCCATAGAAATAAATATGTATTTTCATGATACATAATATAAAGTTTAAAATTTTACGAAAAATAGTATAATTTAAATAAATTCAAATAACGAGTTGGAGGTGATTTTTAACTCATGCGTGGTTGATTGGAGAACAAATGCTACATATGTCTTATGTTTGATGAGGTTTGAATTTCCTTACCTTGGTGCTATCTTCTATGTCTGAGCCGACGTCCTACATGGTCTAGCCGACTAAGTTTCTTTGGATCTTGTTTCCATTCTTTGGTCTAACCGACTTGTTTATTTTCAGCTCAACCCCAGTTTCTGACAGGCTCCACAACAATACGCCATGATTCATGGCTACTTTAAAGAGCCGTTGAGGCCTTGTCGAGGACATTGTCGGAAATCTCGCCTATAAATAGAACCCACGGAAATCTCGCTTATAAATAGAACCCATTATCTCATTTTCAGGTACGCGAATACAATTCTCTCTAGATACTGCTCGAATTCTTCCTGACTTGAGCATCAGTGTGTTTTCTGTCTTGTAGGTCTCCTGTTTGGTTATCTCCAACTCGTTCCTCTCAATCCGAATCGAGGTTCGTGGGCTTGGTCATTTTTGTGATTAAACATAACCAATATGAACTTAGTTCAATGTAAACAACATATACTAATTCCCTTAAAATCAAATTCTAAAAACGTAATGTAAAACACACACTAAAATTACCCTATATGGGTAATATATATCAAAATTATGCTACATTTGTACTATATTTTTAAGATAACATAAAAACCAGAAATTACCCTTCAAGCTTAACTTCTAAGTTACCTAATATTAAAGATTACAATCATAAAATAAACACTCAAGGGTTGTGTACTATTTGGTGAGCATTATTATTTGAAATTAATAATTATGGATAGAAGGCTCTTGTTGGTTGATCATTATTCTTTATTTGTCAAAAAAGGAAAAGAAAAAAAAAGATCATTCTTGTAAGTTTGCCATTATCACATCAATCATGATCATTTAATGCATGATGTGAATTACTCTGACTTTTTCATATATTTTATTTTATTAATTTTATATTTATATGTAATTTAAAATATCATGTTTAATATATTAAGTAGATTTAAATAGTGAAAACATATTCATTCTTGAACTGAAAAATATGTCACCATATGCATATCGTACTACGAAAAACATTTGAATACGAAACACCAACATTCTACCACAACAATAAAAAAATTCAACTTTTTCTAACAAAAATTTCAAATGAATTACTATTTTTATGTAGATGATGAATGAAATTTGGAAAGAATATATTAGAATATCCAGTAACATTCTTTCTCTTTCACTTTATGATTTTGTTGTAAAGTTAAAAAAAAAAAGTTGATTTCATTAAAAAAATATATATACATATTTCAAAGCTCAAACATTAATATATCATGATTTATTAGTTTTATTATGGGCAAGATCCTTTCAGTTATATTTTTAAAGAGATTTCTTTAATCAAGGTCTAATTTATTAAATATTTCTTTAGTTTTTTATTTTTTATTTTTAAATAAACTTATATGGTTCTTATGAAACATATTTCCTTAATTTTTCATTTTGAAAATCAAATTTTTTGAAGAACAATTACCTATGAGATAACAATTTTACTTTATAGATTTCACTTAAATTTTAATCATCTATACGTTATCTATCATTTTATCTATTTCACTATTTTTAAAATTCATATCAAATATTTAATATTTAAACTCAAAAAAATATATTCATTCACATTTTCTTTATGTTCCAAAAATTTTAATACTATAAGTAACTATAAGGGCAACCACAAATCTAGCATAATTCAGATAAAATATTATAAAAATACCAACTAAACATAATAAATGAAAATGTAGTAAAAATTATAATATGCAAAGTTTGCACAATAGTGGAACACTTAAAACTTTACGATTTATTTTTATGGTTATTTTTATAATATTTTATTTAAATTAGGTGAAATTTTCTATTATGTATATATTTCTTATGTCATTGATTGAGATGATCACTCATTAGATTAAGCCAACGCGAACATAGCTCAGCGATAATTGACATATATCTCCAACCATGAGTTTATGAGTTTGATTCTCATCCCACGTGTTGTACTTAGAGAGAGAAAAAAAAACTCTTTAGATTCAAGCACTGGAAATTGCAAAACATAATTTAACGTTATATCATCAATTATGCTTTAATTTTTTATGATGGTAATGATTTGATTTAAAAAAAACTTTAATATAAATTATATTTAGGACGAGTTCGAAGATGACACAAATATTAAGAGTATGAAATTATATATTTGAACTTATAAAAGACATTTGATATTGTAAATTAAATTTAACATTACATACCTTTTGTTCTTTTTTGTTTAATATCTGGCCAAAGAATGCTTGTGATAGATGAATACGATTGAAAGTCATGGTTGTTTATATATTAAAACAATGTTAAATTTAGTTCATGAGTAGTATTTTCTTTTATTTTAAAAGTTTTTAATTTTTTTTTTTGAAGTATAACAAATGTGCTGAGACGGAGAATTGAAGCTCTAACTTCAAATAAGTCAATTGATGTTTTATTTTATCACTATATGTCCAAAATGACTAAAATAATAGTTTCAAATACATCATTAAACTTTTAATTTTAGTTCATAGTCGTTATGATAATACTGTTACATAAATGTTTGACTTGATATGTTGATTAAGTTAACAAGTAATGTTTTCATACAATCTAATGAATCATCAGTACATAATACATTTATTATGTTATATTTTTTGAGGTCGAACGTTGAATCCTCCTACCTACACTAAGAAAAAAATATATGATATAATTAATTAAAGAAAATAAGTAATTAGTCTATTTAATAAATATAGTAGAGTAAACAATATAACTTAAAATTTATACATAGATTTTATCCTTGCAGCGTATTCACTTGAGTTGGTTAAGTTATATGTTATCCGACTTGCTCAATCTATAAATTGCAGAAATCTTATGGTGGAATTTGATTCCCTATCTGCAATTAGGCTCATTTGTGGTGGGATCTCAACCTTTAGAGACGAATCAAACTTCTTTTTGACAAATCACCCTAAATTTCTCCTCCATCTCCTTCCTTCATCTCTCTTGGTAATGCAATAGACCAGCAATGGTCTTGCTCACTTTGCCTTCTTCGATCAACCACGTTACTATGGTATTATAATTTTCCATCTTAGCTACTAAATATTGTAAAGGGTGACAATCCTCACTTTGTAATCAACCTGACACCATCGTCTTTTAATTAATCTACATTTTATTTGATTAAAAAAAAGAAAAATTCATACATTGATATCTAATGATTGTATAACATTAATTCAATCCTACTCTATCACTAAAAAATTTCTCCTACAAATGGCTATTATAAATCAAAAGTTTGAATCCTAGCCCTATATCATAAAAAGATTTTTTTTAGTTCAACAATTACATACATTAATTTTTAGAATAATAAAAGGCGATAAAGGAAAAAAAAAWTTAGCCAACTTAGTCACAACTCAATCGAGTAAGTATGTATTCCGACTCAATCGACTAAATATATATTCTGGCTAAATGGCCACAGGTTCAAATTTCCATCTCCCCTGTTCCTGGTCAGAAATATAGTGAAATCACCTTTCCTATTCTTTCCCCAGACACTGCGACTAAGAAAGATTTTCACTTCTTAAAATATCCCATATAYGTAGGCGGGAATATGGGAAGGGGTCAGATTTATCCCGATGGAAGTAAAAGTAATAATAATGTTTATAGTGCCACAGTAGTAAACAAAATAATACGAAAAGAAAAAGGAGGATATGACATAACTATAGTGGAGGTATCAGATGGACATCAAGTGGTTGAGTATTTGTTATAAAAGAAAAAAGAAAATTTAAATCGATAAATTTTCAAAAGGTTTCTTTATAGATAAAGTTTTTTAAATATTGCATGTAATAACCAATAAAACAATACAAAGTACCGCACCCCCAAAAAGAGAAAAAATCATAGGTCATAGAGAGCCATTGGTGACTTTGCTCACAAATTCATACATTAAAAAAAAGAAAATCTGCAAATTCAAGAATTTATACCCAATATAAATATTAGGACCATTTCACCCCATTCTACCACCAATTTTCTACTTAAAATATTTGGTTTCTACCTCTAACCAATCATGGTAATTTGATATATATCTTTAATCAGGAGTTCTAGRGTTMCRTACCGGAAAAACTTTGTACCATTAAATAGTTAGCAATAAAAAACAGAGATTTTTTTAAAATAATAATAATTGTCAAAGTATTCTCTTTTCCCACTGATGAACAAAAACCCCTCTCTGCAACTCCTCTGCAACCCAAAATCCAGTAATGGAGACCGCCGTTCTCGTTCTTCTCCTGCTCTCAGCCGCACTCCGGGCGTCGGCCAATGAAGAGCTGGCGGCGCTGTTGGCCGTTAAGGCGGCGCTGGACCCGGAGAATCAGTATCTGTCCTCGTGGGCCGCCGATGGAGATCCCTGCGGCGGCTCCTTCGAAGGGATTGGGTGTAATGAGAAGGGCGAAGTGGCCAACATGTCGCTTCAGGGGAAGGGCCTCTCTGGGAAGCTCTCCCCTGCCATTTCTGGGCTCAAGCACTTGACGGGCCTTTATTTGCATTATAATTCCTTAACTGGGCAGATCCCTGCGGAGATTGCTAACTTGACTCTGCTCTCTGATTTGTATTTGAATGTCAATAACTTGTCTGGGGAGATTCCGCCTCAGATTGGGGACATGGACAGCTTACAAGGTTTTCTTTCCTTTTTACATGCATGAGTTCTGAAATATGAGTTTTATTCTGTTTTCTGGAATCTGGGTCATGGTGCTTTTGAGATTTTGTGGATTCTGGAAATGGGGGTTTCTCTTCTGGGTTTGTTGAGTGGAAGTGAAAGCTTGTGATTTATCTGTTTTCAGTGGATTTTGCACTCTGTTTTGAGCTGTGTTTTGTTTTCTTCCGCATTTTCAGTTTTGCAGCTTTGTTATAATCAGCTCAGTGGAAGCATACCAACACAGCTTGCATCTTTGAAGAAACTTACTGTTCTTGCTCTTCAGTCCAATCAGTTAACTGGTGCAATCCCTGCAAGCTTGGGAGGTTTGGCTATGTTGGTGAGATTAGACTTGAGTTCCAACCATCTCTTTGGTTCTGTTCCTTCGAAACTTGCTGATGCGCCGCTGCTCGAAGCTCTTGATATCCGAAACAATTCACTTTCTGGCAATGTACCTCCCAGTACTGACCGATCTTTGAACACATTTTGTGAAGATTTACTTCTTTGTTTTGCTATGAGGCTAACTAGAACTCTATTTTGTGTTGTTTCTGCTGTTTTGATGAAGCTCTGAAGAGATTGAATGAAGGGTTCTTGTATGAGAACAACTTGGGATTGTGTGGAGTTGGGTTTCCGTCTTTGAAAGATTGCGCTGGTTCGGGTCACGCAACTCAAAACCGACCTGAACCGTACGGTCCTGGATCGTCCGGTGTGATGCCAACACGAGACATTCCCGAAACTGCAAATGTTCAGTTGCCTTGCAACCATACCCGCTGCCCGAGTTTGTCCAAATCTCATAAAGCTTCGATTGTTGGTGTAGTTGTTGTGACTATTGCACTATCTGCCATTGGAGTCTTGACATTCACACAGTACCGTCGTCGAAAACAGAAGCTTGGGTCATCATTCGAGGTGTGCGATCACCGTCTCAGCACAGATCAAACCAAAGCAACTTACAGGAGGAACGGATCTCCTCTCGTCAGCCTCGAGTATCCCAACGGCTGGGATCCGTTAGCCGATGGTCGAGGATTGAGCATTTTTGCGCAAGAAGTCTTCCAAAGCTTCAGATTCAATTTGGAAGAGGTGGAGACAGCCACCCAATACTTTTCAGAGGTGAATCTGTTGGGGAAGAGCAACTTCTCTGCTACATATAGAGGGATTTTGAGGGATGGCTCAGTTGTAGCTGTTAAGAGCATTTGCAAAACTAGCTGCAAATCTGAGGAAGCTGAATTTTTGAAAGGACTGAACCTCTTAACTTCATTAAGGCATGAAAACTTGGTGAGATTGAGAGGTTTCTGCTGCTCAAGAGGCAGAGGAGAATGCTTTCTCATCTATGATTTTGTTCCAAATGGGAACTTGTTGAGATACCTTGATGTCAAGGATGGTGATCGCCAGGTTCTTGAATGGTCTACCAGAGTCTCCATCATAAGGGGYATCGCCAAAGGTCAGCTCCCGACCTGTCGAAACTCGGTTTTTAACTTCCGTTTGAAACTAATCTTGTTTATGTTAGCATCTAAGTGCTTGTATGATTAAGTTTTTGTTTTTGTTAAAAAAGATGCTTGTTTGCTAGCCRTTTTCTTTTTCTCTGTAATTTTCTTCCTGAATAGTTTTCAAAAACCCGTTTATTGTTTTTGAAATTTGGCTAAGATTTCAGAGCGGATAACCGAACAATATAAACATAGATAAAAGTATATTTGATAAGCGAAACGGGGCATAAGTTGTCAAACATCTGATTGTTTTGGCATGGATTTGAGACTAAGTTGAATGCTTTGTTTATTCATAACCAGGTGTGGCTTATCTTCACAAGCATGAAGCAAACAAACCTGCTATTGTACACCAAAACATCTCAGCCGAAAAGGTTCTCATCGACCAGCGATTCAATCCGCTGCTCTCGGATTCTGGCTTACAAAAGCTTCTTACGAACGACATTGTCTTCTCCGAGCTCAAAGCCAGTGCAGCTCGAGGCTACCTAGCYCCTGAGTACACCACAACAGGTCGGTTCACAGATAAAAGTGACGTTTATGCATTTGGCGTGCTGGTGTTCCAAATCCTTTCCGGGTACCGAAAGATCACCAGCGCATTGCGTGGCGCTGCTGAGTCATGCCGGGTCCAAGAGCTCGTCGACCCGAAGCTCCAAGATCGATACTTCGAATACGAAGCGGCCAAGCTCTGCAGAATCGCGCTGCTTTGCACGCACGAGTCGCAGAGCGAGAGGCCGTCGATGGAAGCCATTGTTCAGGAGCTTGTGACTTGCAGCAGCTGCCTATAGGGGAAGGTTGTGCTATTTTTGGAAGCTGTGAATGGCTGGCTAACTGCTCACTGATGTTTCTAACTTTTTTTTTTTTTGGTTCATTTAGTGAATAGTTTGTGTATGGACTACTTCATATGTCCTTTTCCTAAGGACTGAACTTTGGCTGTCATAGTTGTCTGTGTTTTATTGCAAACATTTTTTGACTGTGACAGTGGAACTGTCACCCCTAATTTTCAGATTTCTGTAAAAGTGGGCTTATGCTTTGTGGAAGAAGGGGTTTTTTTTAAGGCATCTTACCATTTCACTCTCTCTTTTAAAATTTGTTTATTGTACTTTCTTTTGGACTTTTATTTCCTTTTAGCTTTTGTTATACTATCATCACATTTTATTATAGTGGCAAAGCCTAAAGTCAAGTACATAGGATGAAAGAGATTTTTTAATTTTTTTTTTGGGATATTTGTGAGTGTTCGGATCTAGAAAGTTAATTCTTAGGTAGGTGATCATCATACGATTTGAACCCATTTCTTCTAAATCGTTTTTTTTACTTTGGTCATTTTGAACCAATGAACCATCCATGATAGTTATGAGATGAAGGAGTTGGTTGTCCAAAATTTAGAGAATGATATATTACCAATTATAAAGCTATTTACAAACATTTTAGCTAAAGGTGTTTATTCAGAAATTATTTTGATGTTTTCACATTCTTAAAAAAGTTTTCGAGTGCTCCCATTAGGAGCACCTGGGTAAAAAGTATACTACAAGGACTTTCTTAATAATCACTTGATTGGTTATTTATTTTAATGAAAGTACTTGTAAATCAATTCCAAGCATGATTATTTTGAGCCTAGAATACTTTTAGGAGCCGTTTGTTTCGTGGGCATCCAAGATTCCTGTGAGACGGACATTTGGATTCTCACGTTTGTTTTGTGGTAATGTAAGATATTCGGATATCTCGAGATGTCCTGGTATCCCAGGATGCCTATTTGGAAGGCATCCGAGTCCATTTGGATGTCCTTTTGAATCATGGGTTTCCATGATTCCCATGTCGAGGACATCCTATGTTGATATGTTTACCCTTCGTTATTTTTTCATATATTTTATTTTATCAAATTTCTTTGGTTTTATTTGTAATTTTATAGTTCAAATAAATTAATATACTCATTAAGCAATTAAGTATATTTATGTATTACATGCACATATAAAATAAACTTCAATTAAATTATATAATATCTCTATTTACTTTTAATATTTGAAATAAATTATTATGAATAATATCTATTATCTTAAATACATAATTTTAAAACAATATTTTTTTAACGATGAACTTACCTTTGGTATTTCTTCTTAAAAGAATATAATTTGATAATACAATAAATGAATTTTACCCCATGTAACATTAATTATATAATTGTATTTTTTAAAAAATATTAAAGTTTAAAATAAATTTATACTCAATATTAATTACTTTTAAAAAATTCTTATATTAATATGAATTCKACCTAATAACATACACAAATTAATACATATACGCAATTGATATAAAAAAACCTAAAATATTAAATTAATTTTAAGAAAATCTATTATATAATTGTAAATTATAGTAGATTAATGTATAAATTATATGAATATTCGTAAGGGTGTTTTTGGAACATTATATAAATTTTGAACATTCTCATGAATAAAATTCCAGACATATGAAATTTCAGGTATCTACATTCGCAAAAAAACAAACGGCCCCTGAGTCATTATAAAAGTGTTTTTGACCATGTTAAAAGCACCTCCTAAATATTATCTTAACTGTACCGTATCAACTCTCGAATTTCAAATTATTCACTTGCTTTAATTACTCATGCTACGGATGTGGGAGCATCAACTCCGTTCCTGTGGGTTTTCGAGGAGCGGGAGAAATTATTGGAATTCTATGAAAGAGTCTCGGGAGCCAGGATGCATGCTAGTTTCATACGACCAGGTGGAGTGGCACAAGATCTGCCTCTTGGCTTCGCGCTCACTTCTCTTATTTTGACTAAACATATTGCCACTACTCCCAAGTGGAGTTCATGCTAGTTTCATACGACTAGGTGGAGTGGCACAAGATCTGCCTCTTGGCTTCGTGACTCACTTCTCTTATTTTAACTGAACATACTGCCACTACTCCCAAGTGGAGTTCATCGGCACTCCCACCCTAGGTGAACGCGAAACAAAAATCGAATGGACTTCTTCGCTTTCCTTCATGTCGTAGCTCCCTACTCCTTTAAAGTTCATCTTGATGTGATTTGAAGAGGAAATTGCCACAAGATTGATCTCGATATGGTGGACACGGGGACATAATGCAAATGGTTAGTCTAATTACTAAATTTAGAATGATGCATGAATATGTTAGAACACAACTCCAACCAAAATTTACCATCTAGAGATATTTGTTAATGATAGTGATTTAAGGACTTAGGAGACCGATGTTTGAAGAACGGGGCATGAAAAAGGCCTATACTACGGTTTTAAGGTTACTCTTTTTTAAGCTATGGAATTTAGTAGTTTGGAAGTTTTAAAGAAAGTTAGAAACATCTATGCTCTGGATGAGTCATACGATGTCAAATTGGTAAAAAATAATAAGATTAGAGTTACTTATTCTCAAAGAGCTACTTATTATAGATTTTTGCATATAAAATTTATGGATAGTTCATACACTACAAGAGTTTTAGGAAATTCGTCGCCAAAGGGTTTGGGCGACGAAAAAATATCGTCGCCAAAGTCGTCGCTGTTGCCCCGTTGCGACAGGGTTTCAGTGACAAAATCCTGGTTTCGTCTCTAATGGCGACGACTTTGGCGATGAATGTTAGGTCGTCTCCAAAACGATCTTTGGCTATGAAACCCGAATTTCGTCGCTGAAGCTACCTTTGGCAATGAAATCTTGGTTTCGTCACCAAAGTAGGTTTTGGCGACGAATCCAGGATCGTTGCCAAAGCTAGCTTCAGCGACGATCTAGCCTTCGTCGCTGTAGCCTGCTTTAGCGACGAAACTAGGATTTTGTCGCCAAAGGTCCCTTTTTTTAATTATTTTTGCAATACTCATATTATTTTCCTAAATAACTAATTTAACAACCTAACATGCCATGAACTTTCTCAAATTTCATATAAAGATTTATAGTATTAAATAAACATTGGTTTTACAAAAGTACAAAAAATCAATACAAAGTAAAATTGAACAACTTAAACCTATTCTAAACATATTCTAAGAAGCTCCCATTATCAAGTCCTTCATGAAACTTTATCAAATTTCCAAAAGCTTTCGATAGAGAAATCGAACGAACCTAAAAAAACAAATGACAAATAAACTTACGTGAACAAAATAGTTAACCTATTTCTCAAAACTAATTTAAAAGTCATAAAAATGTCTAAGTCACCCCACATGCCATGAACTCAAACTAAGCATTTAAAGTTAACACATGACATACTCACAACTTCCATTCAAAGTTAACAAACTTCCATTCTAACTCACTCCACATGTCATGAACTCAAACTAAGCATTCAAACTTCCATTTTATATAACTCATTCAAACTTAATTCAAATTTCACAAACTAAAGGAAGAGTATAAGAGCACCTCCTCCCCAAACACTTTTATTCAAAGTCAATAAAAACACATTAAAACAAACTTTAAATTCACAAAACCTACTCTCCCTCAACTAAGTCTTAGAAACACGCACACACGCTCTATCATCAATCCACTTCAAATTCAACAAAGTTATCCAAAAACACTTCCAATAAAACAAAATTACCAAAAGTAACTAAAAACAAATGCTCTATGTGGACGTACCTGTTTTGACGAGCTGGCTCCACCAGAACGAGTCAAAAACTCTAGCATCATTGATCTCAAATTAGACATTTCACTGCGTAGACTTGTAATCTCAGAATCTTTTTATGAGAGATGCTCCTCTAACTCTTTGTCTTTCTGTGAGATACGCTCATCAAACTCTATGTCTTTTTGTGAGAGACGCTTCTCAAATTTTCTCTTAGGGTATGTATTTCCTCAGACAGCTCTTATTCCCGCTGTGAAGAAGCTACACTTGAAGTAGAACTTTTACAAGATTAGTTTTTGGGCCCCAACCAACGCTTTTAACGTACCCTAATCGATGCTCAAGCACTATTTTCAGTACGTCTGGGTTTGACATTGATTCTCCTCCGTCTTGCATATATTCTTCTCTGACACGAATCATGTCTAACTGCATATATAGTAAAAAAACTACAAAATGTTTACACACGCAATTTGAAGTGTAATTTGAAGTTAATTATTATAAGAGTAGTAAACTTATATAAGCTGTCTCCGCGCCTTCGACCCAACCTTTAACATCAGAGTATCTTGTCTCCTTGAACAAATCAATTTCACTAAAATTTTCGCCTCCGTCTTGCTCTTTCTGCACTTGATAACAAATAATTGTTGATAATCATAAGTAATATAAGTATATGAAAGAAAAATATTATTGCATTGTACCTTCTCATTGGCAATAATAGCAAATGCCTTCGGCCCTGCACGATGGTTGAATGGGAGCTTCGCTCTGTTGCATTTGTTGGTCTCAGATTTTTGCTAACAAAAGCATAACGTTCATCAGAATATTGAATATAAAAAGAAGTATAAGTTATATTCGTAAAGTACCTTCCACTCACTCGTCTTCCATCTATCGTGTAGCATGTTCCAATCGTTTGGTCTTGCTATCAACTGCTCAGGCGGAATGTTGCGAGCAATCTCAGGTGCGAGATGACTTAGGTAGTATTTGTCTAATTTTGCCTTATATGCTTTATGTATTGATTGCATTGCATGATTGAGGAAACTCATCATAATTGGGTATGACTCGTCGAAATCAAAATGACCCTACAAAAAAATAAAATACCGAACAAGTGAAGTGTTATTATTGTTGCATCATACAAAAGATAAAACATATTAAGTAATTAATATGTTACCTTGAGATGGGTTATAATTGCCATTTTCTCCCTTTCTCTGACCTCACTCTAAACGCTAGCCTTTAGGTCAACTTCTTCTTGTGTATGTACCTCGATTGCGATAGAAAATGTTGCTATGGCAAGGTTGGTTTATTCACTGTGTGATCACATTTGATATGTACTTTTGTGCCAGTTGCACGAACTTGATTTTCTAGTTCTATCAATCGGGTGTATCCTCCACGTCTGTTCTATCTATAAATTGTCAAACATTAAACTAATTAGTTAAACAAAACTTGTTTATTTTACATATATTTAAATTGACGTACCTGGAGGAAAAATTGGAACATGCTGGTATGCTGGTGGATGATCACGACCCTATACGTGTGCTTGTAATTGATCTGCTTGGACTTGTCTCATTTTTCTACAAACTTAACCAAACAACCAAAAACATTATATATTAATAAAAAAAATACTCAACATAAATCAATCTGATGCGTAATTTATCTAACATATACTCAAATTGATGTACTTGGAGGAATACTTATTCACTATTCCACTCATCATCAACATCATCTATACTATTATCAGTTGACACGTCGTCTGATTCGTCATTTATAAAATCATCCACATTGCTCGCATGCTTCTATTAGAATGTTCTCGACCCTCAATGACAATAAGATTAATATCATCTCGACGCAATGAACTATCTTGAGTAGATTCATCTACTACGGTCGTAGGTCCTACTTCTAACTGAGAAGTTTTAAGAAATGAATAAATGCCCATGATTTGTTCATTCATCTTAGAGGTATGTATAGTACAGGGAATACAACTATTTTATATGATTTTAGGTATACAGGTAAAGGTTACATGATTTGAGGGATAAACTGTTGAGAAGTTGTTGAGATACACTTAACATGCCTCGCAAACCTATGACACCTTTGAAGGAGACAAAGTTTGGAGGATAAATATTGAAACCAATCTATGGTGTGAGCCTTTGTGAATAAGTCCGCAAGTTGTTGTTCGGTAGGAATGTATTGAAGGTTGAGATCCTTACGAGCAACTCGTTCACGAACAAAGTGAAAGTCAATTTCAACATGTTTGGTGCGGGCATGAAAGATTGGATTTGATGCCAGGTGGATGGAGGACTGGTTGTCACACCAAAGTGTTGGGACGATAGAGAGAAAGATGTAAAGATCCTTACATAGTTGGCAAAGCCATGACAACTCAGCAGCGGTTGCAGCCAATGCACGATATTCAGCTTCAGTAGAAGAGCGAGAAATAGTAGATTGTTTATTAGYCGACCAGGAGATAGGATTAGACCCCAAAAATATGACATATCCAATGGTAGAGCGACGATCAGAAACATCACCAGCCCAATCAAAGTCAGAGAAGGCCTAAAATGAAAGAGACCTGGGCGAGAAACGGATGCTTTGATTAATGGTACCTTTAACATATCAGAGAATGCGTTTGGCTATAGGAAGATCACTGTTAGTTGGATGGTGCATCTGCTGGCAAACTTTATTCAGCTCAAAACAAATGTCTGGACGAGAGAATGTAAGGTATTGAAGTGCACCGGCCATCTATCGATACAACTGGGCATCAATAATAGTGCAAGGCACAGGTGCAGCGAAAGAAGAAACATTGAGAGCACCAGGAGTGAAACATGGTTTGGCGTCAGCCAAGCCAAAACGAACCAAGAGGTCACGAGCATACTTAGACTGTGTAACCAGAATGTCATTCCCTGAGCGGTCAATCTCGAGACCAAGGAAGTATTTGAGGCTGCCAAGGTCAGTTATGTCAAACCTGGTTTGAAGTTTGGAGATGAAGTGGGTGACAAAAGCAGCATCATTACCGGTGAGAATGATGTCATCCATGTAGAGGAGCAGATAGGTGATAGAGCTACCAACACAACGAACAAATAGAGATGGGTCAGCAACTAGTGTACCTTGTTTTTGTAGGGAGAACATTCATCAATCATGGTCTCTTGCCATTCAACAAATTTGGCTACTGCAATAAACGAACTGGGTTCACTATCCAGGTTGGAAGTGGTAGATAAATAGCACATATTACATTTAGAGATACCAGACTTAGAACGTGTTTGCATCGAATGAGTATTAGAGACTGTTAGCAACATGAGAGGAACAGGTGGTGGAAAGTGCCGATTAGTCGGTAAGGAAGAGATAAGAATTGGAAGGGATGTCATGTCAGTTGGAATGATGGAGGAAAGGTCTGGCGAGGGAATGGTAGGGGAAGAACTTGACTATAGAGGAATGTGGATTGTAGTAGGGGCGTTGGTGACATCGGAGCTAGGGGAACAAGTGGTCGTCTATGTGGGTAGGGCAGTGCGAAAGCTCGTGGGTGAATCATTCACGACTGGTTGCTGGGCAAAAACCAAGGGGTTAGAAG
Source organism: Momordica charantia (assembly GCF_001995035.1). Next base: position 81,367 of record NW_019104865.1, on the reverse strand, counting down.
GAAAAGGCTGGATTAGTGATGGTGTTGGAGGAATAAGGATGTGAAGGAGAGAAGAAGGTGTGGGTTGAGGAGGTTCGGAGGTCTGAGGGGAAGATGGTTCAGCAAAGGGAAGCAGGTTTGTAAAAAATTACATGACGAGTCACAAGAATTTATCGGAACACGGGTCAAAGCAAATGTATCCTTTTAGCCCGATAGGCTATCCAAGGAAAACACATCGACTTGTGCGAGGGTGTAACTTATTTTTTGAATAGGGACGAAGTAAGGGATAACAAGCACAAACAAATACTTTGAGGTGTTTATAAATCAGGTGGGGAAGAGAAGAGACGTTCAAAGGGGGAAACATTATCAAGGGAAGGAGAGGGAAGACGATTAATGAGAAATACAGCAGTGGCAAAGGCATGATACAAAAAATGTAAGGGCACAGAAGAACGAGAAAGAAGTGACAATGCAGTTTCTATAATGTGTTTATGTTTGCGTTCAACGATACCATTTTGTTATGGGGTAAGGGTAAGAAACATGATGGGAAATGCCATGTGAATCAAGTAAGGAATGCATAGAAGAATTGATAAACTCACCACCACCGTCACTTCGAAATATTTTCATGCGAGAGTTCAACAAGTTTTAAACATAGGGTTTAAATTTAGAAAAGATAGAGAAAATGTCAGATTTATGAACCAAGGGAAAAATCCAAGTATAGCGAGAATAGTCATAAAAAAATGACACATAGTATTTAAATCTATTAAATACTTCGGGGGAAGGACCCCCAGACATCACTGTGAACTATATTAAGAGGGGTCACAGATATATTATGCGATCGATGAAAAGGTAGTGTTGACATTTTTCCAGACAAACAATGCTGACAAACACAATTAAAAGACTGAGAAAAGGAGATGCAGGAATTCGTTCGTAAAAACTCAAGAACTGATTTATTTGGGTGGCCTAACCTATCATGCCATAGATGAGAGTCAAGGCGGTGAAGATGTGCCTTGTATCCTGAGGAAGACGAAGAGAGAGTTAACGATGTAGTGGACTGGATGGGGTAGAGACCATTTTGACTAGGCCCTTGAAATAAGATTGTTCCAGAGCGTCGGTCCTGGATGGAGAAAGAGTTAGAACCAAAGAGAAAAGTGCAATTATTATCACGACATAATTGATTAACTGAAAGTAAGTTGGATGTAATGTTGGGAACAAGGAAAAGATTATGAAGAGTAAAGGAGGAAGATGGGGTAGTAAGAGTGCCAGAACCTGTGTGGGTGATGGGCAAGGCTTGACCACTACCAACAAACACATGTTCCTCACCATTATACTCATTTGAGACGGACAAGTTTGCAAAATCAGAGGTCAAATGAGCATTTCAACCAGTGTCAGATATACAATAGGAACCTTCTCCAGCATTTATAGAGGTGGAGGCAATAAGGGCAGCAAGTTGGGCTAGTGGGTGGCGACCTTGAAAGGCATGGTTCATTCGATTGTAACAGTCCAATGCATTATGCCCAAACTTTCAACAAATTTGACAGTGTACCTTGTTAGACTGTGGAACCTCAGATTGAGAAGGTGTTAAAGGACCTTGAGAAGCTGACGTTGTTGCCGAGAAAGAGAACTGAGATCGAGATGGAAATAGTGAAAATCCACTTCTACCTCCATGGGTATTCCTACCACGAGTAGGATGACCACCTCGTCCACAAGAATGATGAGACAGTGGGTAATAATTGGCCATCATGGTAGTGGGTTGGAACATGGACTCTATGTTGGGTGTGTTGCCCTAAACTCGTAATTTGTATTTTGTAAAAACAAATGTCTATTTAATAAAGTTTTATTCAATAAATTTGTTGTTGAATCATAGTTTTGCATTGTCCAAAATCCAATAAACTAAACATCCAAGGTTATTTATGATGTAATCGGGACAGTATATATACTGGGTATATAGTTGATATACGGG
>NW_019104865.1:67280-78633 GCF_001995035.1 Momordica charantia | reverse complement strand
AAAACATTCTGCAGTGAGAAGAGTGCAACTGCGGGTCTTTAGTGGAATGACCCGTAGTTAACGAATCTAGATTAACTCGGTCAATGAGTTTGACCGATTAATCTTGCATCGTTGGAGCTTCGGATCTGTAGGTCCATTAGGTCCCCTTGCTAGCTCATAACGGGTAAAACGAGGATCAAATTTTTGGAAGAATTTGAATTGTTCAAATTACTTAAGGGATTATATGTATATTGATACATTATAATATATATAGTTAATTGTAAATTAAAACTATATATTATGAGAGATGTTATTTGAATGAGATTCAAATAAAATTAATATGAATGAGATTCATATTAAAACTATAGGTTAAAATTAATGTGCATAAGATGTACATTAAAACTATAGGTTATACGAGAGAAATGTTTTAGAATATGATTCTAATTTTATAATAAATAAATAAGTGTTAATTATTTATGTATATATATATATATATATATATATATTTATTAATTATTAATTGGATTAATAATTAATTATATTAATTAATTTGATTAATTAATTATATATATATATATTAATTATTATATATGTATATATTTTAATTATTATTATATATTATATATATATATTAATATTAATATTAATATTATTATTAATATTAACTCCCCTGCAAAATTGTAGGGGAGTGGGAGGTATTGTGACGTGGGGAGTTACCCCACGTCACCCTTCTTCTTCTTCTCTAAGTGTTGGAGAAGCAGTAGAATAAGTGGAACACAGAACAGAAGAACAAAAAAAAAATACCAGGATTTCTCTCAAAATTCCCTCACTCTCCCTCTCTTCTATCAAGGTGCTACCACAAGCACGATCCCGAGACCTAAGAGGATAGCGAGGAAGATCCGGTGGTGGTGTTCGAGGGGAACTTACTGAAGAAACGTTCTTCAAAGGTTTGTTTTTCCCCTGTATTTTTCTTCTTTAAAATTCGATTTTGTACTCCGAAAATCAGCAACGAAAATCCGTTTCCGCTCCGGGATTTACATCCCTTAACTCTACACCTTTGGCTTGAGAAGAGATGACAGCTTCCTCTACTTTAAGAAGAACATGAAGCTCTTCCATACTAACAGGACTGGACCGTACCCGAAACGAGGTACAGAAAGCATTGTATTCATGAGGCAAATCATTCAAAGTGTAGATTAGGATGTCCTCTTCGTCGATGTGGACAGAGACAATAGATAACTTGTCCTGAATAGTTTTGATTCGCTGAACAAAATCATCGATGGACTCGATTCCCTTTTTCTGAATTTTCTACAATTCGGATTTAAAATCAATTATATTAGTACGAGTAAAAGATGAGTAACGATGTTCAAGAGATTTCCAAACTTGTTTGGAGCTAGTGCAACCAACAACAAGAGATAGGGCGGAATGAGACAACGTGGCATTGATTAGAGTTCACAATGCATGATCTTGGGAGTGCCACAAGGCATATTTGGGATTGAGTTTTGTCGTCTTGCCTTCATGAATATGCTGATCGAGGCAAACACATGAGCCGTTAATGTAACCAAAGTGATTGTGTGCCTTCAAGATGAAGTCGAGTTGATAACGCCAAAAAGCGTAGTTACTGGAGTCAAGCCGGACAGAAACAAGAGTACAAATATTTGAGAGTAGGAAGAGCGGTGAAAGAGAGAATTGATGATCGAGGATGAAAGATGTGGGAAATTGGTCATTTCAATGTGAGATTTGGAAGGAGTATTTGTATCGGTCATTGTGTAGTTCGCTGTATGGGAAAGGGAATTAGGTAATTAAGAACTGAAGGAGAAAGAGAAAAAAAAAATAAATAGAAGGTGGGATCAGGCCAAAGTGTATGTAAGGTGGGATCAGGCCAAAGTGTATATGGGAAAGGGGAAGAAAGAAAAAAAATTTGATGTGGGAATTGAGTAAAAGATGATATGGGAATGTGGCCAAAAATGGAAAAGGATGAAATGTAGGTGGGGTAATTAAAACTAAAATTTGGAAGGGGAAAAAAGAAAAAATTTGGGCAAGTTTGGAGTAGGGTTGACGCGACGACTATGTTACCAAGATCGAATGAAAAAGACGTATGTCGAAAGCTCTGATAGCACGAGAAGGTTTAAGAAATGAATAAATGCCCATGATTTGTTCATTCATCTAGGTATGCAAGTGAAAGTTACATGATTTGAGGGATACACTGTTGAGAAGTTGTTGAGATACACTTAACACTAACAACAAAATTTGATCATTTTCAACGTCTTATTGTTCTGGAATATCCCGTACACGATTATTTATGGTATTTTGTACAACTTTCCAATTATTACCAGTCAGAATTAATGGGTCGTCTGCATTCCAATAATTAGATGTATTAATCGACTGAAAACCTAAGTCAACTCTAATTCTATTCTTCTTAGAGTTTGTGTCAAACCATTTGCACTTAAAGAGTATGACACGTCTCCCTTAGCATAATCTAACTCCCAAACATCACTCAAGACACCTTAAAAATTCATGTTATTCCTTCTCTTCCATACACTATGACCCCGCTATTTTGTGTAGTTCGATGACTATCTCGTTTTATGTTATGAAAGCTTAATCTGTTTACAATAAAAATATTATATGAATGTGCAGTTAATGAGGGCCCTAACGCAAGTGAATAAAGATCATCATCCATTTCGCCTTGTTCCTGCAATGTCAAAACCTGTAATAGATCATAACAAAATACATGATGATTTTGTTTTGCGTTCATCTAGATTCAAACCCTAAAAATTAATATTACTTGTGTTTTGAACCAATAAGAAAATTGTGTACTATGTCGTTCATATAGGACAAAAACACTATTTTCTTGAATCTGAATTAATCTAAAATGTTGACTACTATGCCAAAAAAGGAGAAAAACAAAGTTAATGGTATGTACTCGTTAGTGTGAACTTAAAGCGAATTTAGCATAAGTCAAATTTACTCTCAATACGACTCTATCTCTACACAGTTGTTCCGTACATACCAGTGTCCAACTTTCTTTTAATAACAGATAACGTCTTCGAAGTTGATGCCCCTAAAGGTCGTGCACTTAGCCTGAACACATCAAAATGTCCATAATTTTTATCACCAGCAATGTTATCATCATTGTGTTCATCTTTATTGAATCTCATTTCAATTCCAATCAGATACAACGAGCATAAAGTCAATGATTCATTCATGATGAATGATTCGGCTATCGAACCCTCAAGACGAGCTTTATTCTTCTTTTATGCATATTGTTTTAATGTTAGGAGATTTCGCTCGATAGGGTACATCCAACTGTAACTAACTAGCCCCACAATTTTTTCTTCGTATGGCAAGTGAACTACAAGATGTACCATTACATCAAGAAATACTGGTTATAATATTCTCTCCAATTTACAAAGTATGACTATAATGTTTGATTGCAATCGATCCAAATCATTGATACATACAGTCTTTGCACATATATCACGAAAGAAGTTACATAACTCAACGATAGTCGTACCCACAAACTTTGGTATGTAAGCTTGAACGACAACCGGTAGGAGTCTTTGTAGCAAAACATGACAGTCGTGAGTTTTCAACCCCCATAGTCTCCCATCCTCTGCGCTCACACATCTCGATATGTTTGACACAAATCCATCTGGAAACTTAGCTAATTTCAAAAATCTGAAAAACTTTACCCTCTTAACAGCAGTCGATGTATACGTAGCATGGGGTTTTGCAACTTTATTTCCTTCTTTTTGTAAGTGTAAATCTTTCAGAATTTTCAAATCTTCTAAATCCAAACGCGCATTGATCGTGTCTTTTATTTTCCCATCAATATTTAACAAAGTTCCTACTAGATTGTCACATACGTTCTTCTCAATGTGCATCACATCTAACTTATGCCTTAACAGAAGTTTCGACCAATAGGGAAGTTTGAAAAATAAACTTTTTTTCGTCTAGTTTAGATCTCGCTTTCTTTTATTCATTTGTTTGGTTGGATTCTTACAAAAATCTGGAAAATTCAGTGTGTTTACTTATTGAAGAATCACATCTCCATCCATTAACACTAGTGGGGATCATCGTTCTAACTTTGCAGTCTACTCCTACGCCAACTATGATTTTGAGGAAGGTAACGTCGATGTCCCATGAAACAATTTTTGTTTCTTATTGGAAACGATGAATTATCCTATTTACAAATGGGACATACTTGGTATCCATTGACACTTCATTCCGACAAGTCGCCATGTGCTGGAAAATCATTAAGAGTCCACAAAAGAGCTGCATGTAGTTGAAAGTACTCACCACTTGCAATATCGTAAGTACAAACCCCAGTACCCCATAAATCTTTCAACTCTTCAATTAATGACTGTAAGTAAACGTTGATTTCTTTTCCAGGTGACTTCGATTCAGGAATAAGCAATGACATTAATAAATTAGATTCCTTCATGCATTTTCAAGAAGGCAAATTATATGGAATAAGTAGCACTGGCCACATGTTGTACGAATTGTTCACATTTCGTGGGTCTGAAGCAAATTGAGGAAATGTGCTATTTAGATGCTTCCACCCCAAAGGGTCAGCTGGATGGCGTAACACACCCTCTATCTCAACTCATTTTTCTTTATGCCACCTCATTTCAGAAGCAAAATGTTTTGAAGAAAAAACCGTTTCAATCTTGGTATCAACAGGAAATGTCATAAAACTTTATGTGGGACTTGTGAAGCTTTCATATTAATTTTTTTATAATGAGACTTACCACATACTGGACAACTTTAACATTCAGAATATTTTTTCCTAAATAATATGCAGTCATACTTGCAGGCATGTATAGACTCATATGAAAGTTCTAAATGGCGCAGTCTCCTTTTAGACTCGTAAGATTTACTAGGTATAGATGCACCCGTTGAAAATTATTTCTTTAACAACTCGAGTAACATATTGATAACTCTCCAAACGAAAGTTATTCGGGTGATTATTTGGGTAAAAATGTGTATTAAAATGTCAAAGTGTGTCGGTTTTAGGTCATAATTAGCATGAATAATGTTCAATTTCAAATTCTTAGCTAAATATCCTTAGTTTGAGAACTTTGGCCAAAAACAGCATAAACTCTCGTATTTATGGTTCATTTGTACAGGTTTTTAAAGAAGAGATAAAAGGAGAAGGAAGTGCTGAATCAGACCCGACAAGCGAAAGCATTTCAAGACAGAGTATATAAAAGCTGGAGCAAAGCGGTGCCAGAGCATGAGCGTCCGTACAGTTAATTCAAAAACACGTGATTCACTTATGTCCGTACAATCTCTAGTCGGGTGCCCTAAAAATGGGACCCGATATTTAAAGGGTATGTTGCCCTAACCAACAGACACGCAGATCCCAAGGGAGACAAAAATTAAGAGCTGAAAAGACCAAGGAACATAATATACCCATTTTCGGGAGGAGAGCTGATGCTAGAAAGGGGAAGCTCGCTTGCTGGAACGACCTGACTGCTTATTCTTCTCTGTCATTTAGCTATCTTTATGTTATGGGTTGTATTTCTTTTTCTTCCATTTTGTTTTCTTTACCCATTATGAGTTAAACCCGATTTTGGGAGGGATTTACATGTTGTAACTGACTTGAGACCGAACCTCTAGATGCTACATTTATTTTTAAGCAAATCTGATTTTATTTCTTAATCTTTGCATTACTTTTGGCCGCTGTTTCGTGTATGCTAGCTTCTGTATTGACCCGGAAGGGCTTATGGGTGCTGATTTGTTTTGCTTTTGATTAGCATTTTTATATAGCTATATGGATACTCAGGAATGAGGTCCCCTAATCATGCATATAGCTTGGGTTTATTGCTTGATTATTTAACAACGGGAGTTGTACTTACTCATGTTTGAGGTGTCTCAAAAGGGAACCGAGTCGAGCTGGACATTAATAAATGTTAGCTACGTTAGAGGGTAGGTTGATAACTTGTGAGAGCATGCTAAATCTCCCCCACCTTTTCCATATCTGTTATTCCCCTATTATCACTTTTTGTGCTTCTGCTTTCTTGTGTTGACAGCTTCAATACCATCGTCCATTGCAAGTTTCTGTCGTTCTGTTATTACTTTATTTTATTTCGCCTAGACAATATTCATACCCAATCTTTGTATATTTTTATTTGTTGGTATATGCTTTTATCGTTAAAATACAAACAAAAATCCATGTGAATACGACCTCGTTACGTACTACAACCGACGAATCATGTATACTTGCGCGTGTTGTCAACACAGTTGTGTGGACGCAACACATATTGAATGATTTATTACTCCAATTGTTAATGACCTTGATATACATCAGCCTTACTAAAAAATTCAATGATGAAAATTGTGTACAAGCTGGGTACAATTGACTACGTGCTTCATTGAACAACTGCTCAAAATTGTTAGATATGTCTCTTTCATATTCTTTTGGGGGCGTTTCAAAACAAAATTGCTCACCTTCTATATTTTCTTCTACAATGAGGAACTGTAAATCATTGACAATACCAAACATCTCACCATCCTCATTATTTGTAACATTGGATTCTCTATTTAATTCATTATGCGAAGGAGTTTCACGTCTTGTATAACAACTTGAAAGGGTTTATTCTTCTCCATGGTATATCCATTGAGAGTATGAATGTGATATTATATTTATGAACAAATGCCTTTCTATTCCATCAATTGAATGCCACTTTGCATTCATACAAAATCTACACAGATATCTTATTTTTCCCGTATTGTTGACGTGAAGTTTTGCCAATTCTATGAATTGTTTTACTCCTACATACTCGAGCGAGAATCTATCTCTAACCTTAATCCAATCCATATTTATTCTAAATAATAATACTGTTCAAAGAACCTCAAATTTAGTATAAATGGGAAATGTTGAATCCTAAAAGAACTAGATAATATATTAGTTTCGTTTTGTCATCAACCTAAGGATATTTTGAAAATAGAAATATCTAAAATTTGCTTTCAAAGTGCGATGAGCATGATAGAGGTGGAAAACATTATGCTTTCATTATAGTTAATGATTTTTCAAGATTTACTTGAGTTTTATTTTTATATCATAAGGATGAGGCCATAAAAACCTTTATTAGTTTTTCAAAGAAAATTCAAAATGAAAAAGGTTTTATGATTTCTAAAATTAGAAGTGATCATGGAGGAGAATTTGACAAGGCATTTTGTTTGAAAAGTTTTGTGATGAAAATTGTTTTTCTCTTGATTTTTCTTCTTGAAGAACACCGCAACAAAATGGTGTTGTAGAAAGGAAAATTCGTTCTTTTCAAGAATTAGCTACTTCTTTGTTAAATGAGTATAATTTACCAAAATATTCTTGTGTTCAAGCTGTTAATACTGCCTATTATGTGATGAACCGTGTTTTAAAAAGCTTAATTTTGAATAAAACCAGTTATGAGCTTTTGAGTCAAAAACTGACATCGGTATATTTTTAGGATATTCAACATGTAGTAAAGTATATAGAGTTTATGAATAAAAGAACCCTTATAGTTGAAGAGTCAATGGATATTGTTTTTTTGATAAATCTCATATTACTGCTAATCAAGCTTCTACTAGTAATGAGTTAGAAATGCGTTTTAAAAATTTGAACTTTAAAGATAATAACTCGGATGTTGTAGTAAATGAGACTCAACAAGTGCCAGAGGAAACCCTTCTTAAGGATTGGAGTTTCTCAACTCACCATCCAGAGGAGTTAATTATAGGTGATGTATCTCAAGGGGTAAGAACTCGATCTTCTTCAAATGCATTAAATAATGTTGCTTTTGTATCTCAAATTGAACCAAGGTCTTTTAAAGAAGCTGAAGTTGATGAATTCTGGTAAATTGGTATGTAAGATCAGTTAAATCAGTTTGAAAGAAATAGTGTTTGGGAAATAGTCCCTCATCCTAATTATCATCCTGTTATTGGTACTATATGAGTTTTTAGAAATAGAATGGATGAGTTTGATAATATTGTTAGAAATAAAGCTAGGTTAGTTGCACAAGGATATAGTCAAGAAGAAGGAATAGATTATGAGGAAACTTTTACTTGTGTTGCTAGACTTGAATCCATTAGAATGTTACTTGGATTTGTACTCATAAGAACTTTACTTTATATCAAATGGATGTCAAAAGTACTTTCTTAAATGGTTTTATAATGGAAGAAGTATATGTTGAACAACCTCTTGGTTTTGAAAGTGTTGAAAATCCAAATCATGTTTTTAAATTAAAGAAAGCTTTTTATAGTCTTAAACAAGTTCCAAGAGCTTGGTATGACCATTTGAGTAAATTTTTGCTTGAACAAGGTTTTAAATAAGACTTATTGATTCTACACTTTTTATTAAAAGTAAAAGAAAAAGATATTTTGTTAGTGCAAATTTATGTAGATGACAATATTTTTGGTGCCACTAACTTTTCATTATGTGAAGAATTCTTTAAGTGTATGCACAGTGAGTTTGAGATGAGTATGTGGAAGAACTCAAGTTCTTTCTTCGGCTTCAAATCAAACAACTTAAAATCAATCAAGAAAAGTATACAAGAGATCTATTCAAGAGGTTCAAGTTCGATAATGCCAAAGTAGCAAAAACTCTGATGACCACTACCACAAAGCTTGATAAAGATGAAAAAGGTAAAAATGTAGATATAAAAACTTATAGAGGTATTACCGGATCCTTGCTTTACTTAACTGTAAGTAGATCAGATATTGTGTTCAGTGTATGCATGTATGCTAGATTTCAATCATGTCCAAAAGAATTACACTTACATGCTGTTAAAATTTTTTTTTAAATACTTGTTTCGAACTGTTACTTGGATTTATGGTATTCTAAGAATGCGTCTCTTTAATTGATTGCTTATTCTAATGTTGATTTTGCTGGTAGCTTAACTGAGAGGAAGAGTACTAGTGGAACTTGCTAGTTTTTAGGTAGTTCTGTTTAGTAAAAAGCAAAATTTTGTTGCATTATCTACTATTGAAGCTGAATATATTGCTGCTGCTAGCTATTGCTCTCAAGTTTTATGGATGAAACAAACATCTTGTCATTTTGGTTTAAATTTTGAACATGTTCGTACCTATTGTGATAATACCAGTTCAATTAATTTATATCTCATTCAGCATTCTAGGACAATGCATATAGATATCCGACATTATTTTCTTCGAGAACATGTGCAAAATGGAAATTTTGTGCTTAATTATGTTCACACTGAAAAACAAGTAGCAGATATTCTTACTAAGCCATTAAACGAAGAAACATTTTGTAGGAATAGACTTACACTTGACATCATTTGCGTTTAATTGTTTGAATGTGTTTGTTAGGGAGAAAATTTTTCAGTATGCATGTGTGGTTGAGGAAGAGATTTTTTTACCTTGCAATAATTATCTTATTAAGGGGAGCTAAATTTCATGGATATTTTTTTTATATATATAATAACGAAAGAGGGAGAATATAGCCACTTTGAAAATGTGTTTTCTTGAGTGGGTTGTCATCATAAAAAAAATGGAGATTGTTAGCTTTATGGTTTCAATCAAACTAAATATTTTTATGATCAAAACCCAAGTATAAAATAACAATTTGAGTGTTTCGAAGTGTCCACAAAGTTTGAAAGGACAAAACCACCGCTTTCAAATCACTCAAATCGGAGTTCAAACGAAGAAGTTGTGGTCAAAACAAGTCAAGATAAAAGTCCTACATGGAGGGTGACATGGACAAGTGGACTAATCCTACGTGGTAGATGATATGGACAAGTGGACCACTCAAAATTTAAGATAAAAGTCCTAATCACTCAAATCCTACGAAGTGTCCACAAAGTTTGAAAGGACAAAACCACCGCTTTCGAATCACTCAAATCGGAGTTTAAACGAAGAAGTTGTGGTCAAAACAAGTCAAGATAAAAGTCCTACATGGAGGGTGACATGGCAAGTAGACTAATCCTACGTGGTAGATGATATGGACAAGTGGACCACTCAGAATTTAACATGTGGTATTAAGATGACATACTTATGTTGATGTGACATCCAACATTTGAACAAATGAGAAGACGACATGTGGTACCTTCAATCTCTACAAATCTATTTCCAAAAATTTCTCTCAATCTCCTCGACTACTCCCAATCTCTATGATTTCTCAATCTCCATAATTTCTCAATCTCCACTAATTTCTTTTAATCAACATAATCACTTTTTTATTCATTTTTCCTTATTCTTCACCTTAATCTATACCATTCATCTTGTTGTTCTAAATCCAATGGACAAAATTATCTTTAAAATTCTATTTAAAGGCACCAAATTCCACCATCCTACACACCACTTATCAAAGCTCTCTTCAAATTCTTCTCTCAATTTTTTTTTTCCAAAATCTTCATTTTCTTCTACACATAACTTGTTCATTTTTTGGGAGAGATACATTAGAGTGTGGCTCCTTAGCCACTACTTTGGTGCAAAATTTTGTGTAATCCACTTGTGTTTTTGCATTATTTATTTTCAAGTTGGGTTTTGTATTAAGGTGTGGGTACACCTTAGGTTGTGAGAAAAGTAAATTGGTTGGACCCTGAACCAGTAAAAAGGATCGTGGATTTCTCTTTAGCCAGAACAAAAAATGGGTCGATTGGTTTAGTTCTCACCTGTAAGAGAGCCGTTGTAGTAAAATACCGAAGAAGGAGACTTGGGGAGTGGAGTAAGAATTTCCGAACTACTATAAAAATCCTCGGTGTCACTCACTCTCTTCTCTTCTCTCTTTTTAATTCAGTACTTATCTAGTTTGAATTATTTTGCCATATTGCATATATGTTTGCTCAAATATTTTGTTCAATAATTCTTCTTCTTGATTAATCTTCTTCTGTTGATTGTATAATTGTTGGTTATCCTTGAATTTATTTACAATGAGGTTGTAGCAAGTAATAAAAGATTGTCTCCACAAAGATTGATTTAACAAGATCGTTCGAAAATAAACTCGAGGAATTGGATAACCAAACAATTATATTTTTGCTTTTAAAATAAACTACTCTTAACATAGAGTGGAAAATCAAAGGAAAAGAATGAAGAAAGAAATGAAATAGCAAAAATAAGGTAGAATAATCCACAAGAAAAGTGTAACACCCCAGGCCCAGGATACGGGCAACTAGGAGGTCACCCAACCTAAGATTGCTCCAAGGTCAATCACGCTTAACTTTAGAGTTCTTACGATTGAGCCACCGAAAAGGAAGTTGCACCTTGTCGGTATAGGTAGTGACTATCAATTCTTTTTAACCCTCTATTAACCATTCTTCAATAATATAAGGATCCCTCTCATTCGAATGTGGTATCGGTTCATTCATGTACCCCTCCTCTCGGGCGTCACATGCCCACCAGCTTCCGCCTTGGTTCGTCCCCGAACCACATCTTACTGGGA
>NW_019104865.1:32053-44992 GCF_001995035.1 Momordica charantia | reverse complement strand
TATATTTTCCCACGAATAGGAAGTCGCCACGCGTCCAAAGCAAATCGAATGAACTTCTCTGCCAGGTCGAGATCGGACCAAACAGAGAGGGGGCTAATGTTGGGGGATGAAAATACCCTGGACACGTGGAGGGCCCCTATTGGTGCTCCAAGATGACTCGTGAGTCATGCCCAGCTCGGACGGCCGAAACCACCACTACTAGCATTGATAGATGCTAAGTGTGGGGGCCGAGGTGAACCTGGCCGAGGTCCGACCTACCGGGAAGTTTGGTGGGGGCCGATGCGAATTACTGACAGCGGCGTGATTATCGGGCATAATCGTCGGTCCCGAGATTACCGGGCGTAACCGACGATCCCGAGATTACCGAGCGTAACCGTTGCGAGATTAGCGGGACTACCACCCATAAGTAGAGGACTTCACTCCACGATCAGGTACGATGATTTCTGACCTCGAACTAAACTAGGAATCCGACCTATACTGACTTGATCGTCGGAGTGCTCACCTTTTTGTGCAGGTCCGCCCAAGTGTTCAGATCGGTCCGGAGGCCGAGTTCCAGCCGCAATCAGAAATACACTGTTGTGCATATCCTTGCATAAACACCATTATTGCTTTCATTGATTTTAAGTACTTTTGGATTCCTTATTTATATTTCTTATTTTTATTAATTAATTTGAATTTATAAACTGGTGTTTTATGTAATATGATCGTATCTTGAATTCTTGAACGAAATTTGAAATGAAGTTAATTTTCGTTTTTTTTTAAACAAAGTTCATTTTCGTATTTATTGTGATAGGGATCTTGATTGGTGCTCTGTTTGGTATTAACTACTTTAGAATATCTTATTTTAACTTTCGTAGTCTTGTTATTTTTTTCCAATATTTTTTCAAAAAAATTTCATGGTAGTATTGAATATTTAGTTTCTTTCTTCAAATTTAATTATGTCATCTCCCTTATTTAGACATGTTTTTTAGTAACTCTTGTTTAGACATTTGTTTCTCGTATATAAATACAACATGCACATTTGATTTATTTTAAAAAATGACTTTCTTTCCTAATTTTAATGTGTATGTTCAAGTAAATCAACGAGGTCAAATACCCTCTCTATTTTTTTCAAAGGTAAATATATTAAACAAAAGGATGAASATCTCACGTCTCCAGATCAAGTCACAACACCCAAAGGGCAAACACAAGACAAGAAGAAAGAAAAGTAAACCAAGAAAAGGAAATCGAGAAAACAAATCTCAGGCGGAGATAAACATAGGATCGGAATTCAAACAACAACTACGAGGCCAAGTAGTACAACGATAATAGACCTCCACTCTCAATGCGCGCAAGAGGACAGAAGGCGATCGGTCCACCCGACCCACATGAACTCTAGCATTATGCTCCCTCCAGATAAAGGAAACAACCGAAGTCAATGCTCAGGTGCCACACACGACGACGAGCAGACTTCCCGCACTAATATGACAAACCCAAGTAAGCTCAGTAGACCAATATGAAATCCGGTAAGAAGAACTAGCCCAAGTAATCATGCCAAACCAAACCTTCTAACTAAAAGGACACTCAAAAAACAGATGATCCTGGGATTTCAAGCTAGCACAAAACACACAGGAAGCAGGAACGAAACAATCCCAAAGACACAAGCGATCCATCGTATCAAGCCGATCACGCACCGCCAACCAAGCAATGAAAGAATGCTTCGGAATGTTCCCACCAAACCAAAGCAAAGAAAACCACGAAACATGAGGCATTTGGGTCGGCCGCAACACACCCCACGCGCTCGACACCTGATGGCCCCAGAATCTAAATGGGCACATCAACCCCTCAACTAAAACCTGCACAGATGAAATCTCATAGGTCAATTGCCAAAGATCAGCCAACCCCCGAGGCCAGCGCCCCGGACTATCAGGAAACAGAAAATAAGCAACCTTTGTCCGGGACAAGCTCGTAGTATCACAGATAATCTGATCACAAAACTTCGGATAAATCGGACCCTCGGAAGCCAAGCATCATGCCACACAATACAACACTGACCATCTCCAATGGCATACCGAATCAGAGGCCGAAAAACATCCCGGAGAGAAAGAATATCTCGCCAACACCAAGAAAATCAAGGCGAAGCACGGATAGTCCAAATATAATACCCTCGAAGAATATAAGCCTCCACCCAAGCCACCCAAAGCGAGCCAGCCCGCGTAAAAAGAAGCCAGAACAGCTTCATTATAGCGGCAGAATTCCAAGAGGCCAAGTGCTGCACACCTAAACCACCCTCTTGCAAAGGAATACACACCTCAGACCCAAGCCACCTTAGCACCTGACCGCTCGCTCTCGCACCCCTTCCACAAGAAAGAACGCATAATCCACTCCACATCATGAATAACCGAGCCAGAAGGATAAGCGCACTAGTCCAATAGACCTGAAAACTCTATAGAACTGACCGAATAAGTTGCAATCAGCTAGTAAAAGAAAGTACCCGAGCCGACCAACTCCGAATACGAGATAAATCCGATCAAGTAATGGTTGACAATTAAGATGAGAAAACCGACGCGAAAGGAGAGGAACACTGAGATAATGCACAGGAAGCAAACCCACCGAAAAGCCTAAAAAAACCGTCAACCGCTCCACCTCAATATTAGGGAGACTCCCCAAAAAAACGAGCTCTTTGGAATATTAGAACCACCAACCGCTCAAGCAAATACCCTCCCTTGCAGAGAGAAAAAACTGGAACCAAGATAAAAGAACGTCACAGGTTTTTTTTTTTGTGTTTCCATCAAAATTTGGCAACGAAAAAGAATTGTTTGGTTCCAATGAACTCTACATCGAAATAATTATGGTAAGAGATATGATGATGGGTTTTCCTTTGTATAAGTTGAAGGATTTCCCACTTTAAAAATCTTCTAAAAAAAATAATTATTGAAATTAATAATTAATATATTGTGAGAATAAAATAAACATTAAAAAATATTAAAGGTAAAACGCGAGGAGGATCAGAGGTCAAAAATTCTCCACCATAACTCTAAGATAAAGGTTTTATTTAGTTTCATTTTCCTTTACTATTTTGTTTTTGTTTTTGTGTTTTTTTCTTGGTGTTGTTATGCACATTTTTGTATTGTTTTATTTTATTTTTCAAAAACCAAAACATTGTTTTTTTTTTTAACTACAAAATACAAAATTTTATCTTTAAAAATTAACTATACCTTTCAATGTTAAATTTTCTAATAGCTGCGGCTCTAAAATTATATTGGATTAGTATTTAGTTTTCAAAGAAAGTTCTTAATAATTGTGGCAATGTGTAGAGATTGTATTTTTTTTTAATTATTTTTATATTTAAAATGTGTGATATCATTTACATTTATCCTTGACTAGAAAATATAAATTTTTTCAATGGAATAAAATTTTATTGCCTCTCATTTAATATTTGATTCTAATTTTGCCTATCTAATAAATTATTTAAATTTTTAGTTGCATAATTGGATTTAATTTATTATATCTCCTTTAAATTTATGAAAACAATTTTAATTAAAAATTAATAACAACATTACTTATTTAATATTATGTACATTCATATTTTTTCATACTTCTTATTTTATTTTATTTTAGTTGTAATATTGTTTCTTTTTTTACAAACAAAATTTTAATAAATAATAATATATTTTATTTAAAAAATTAATGATTAGTAGTATTTTAAAATTATTGTATATTCTATTACTTTTTATATTAAATTATTATTATTATTATTTTTTTTTTAAAGAAAGCAGTAAAGCAAATTACATCAAAAGATCTGGACACTCAAAAGCTAAAGCTACCGAGACCTCCGTCGACTATTCCTCTATCCAAACGGTCTGTTCTTGATGCATCAACACCCTTTACGTCATAAAGTGAACAACCACATTTACGTCTCTCTTAGTGAACTTGTAAGTTCATCAGCGTCCTTCGAATTATATCTTAGTATAATAGGTAACAATTATATTAAGATATTTAAAAATACACATAATACACGCGATACTAACTAGTATTATCTATGAAGTCAGAAGTTGAAACTTGATAGGAGTGAGTTTGTAGAATTCAGTTTCCCCAGCTTCGGGCAAAATCTGTCCATTAGAGACCGGCTTGGTGAGCTGTATTGGCGGCGGATCACATGGACCGGCTCACTTATGGCATTGTCGTGGGCCCCACCCGGACCGGACGACGGGGAATATAAAAAAATGCATTCCATTGAAAACCGTATCAGGAATCACACGGACGTCATCGGACGGTCCTGATTCATCCAAAACTCGCACACCGCATACGACACCCTTTCATTTTCCGTAGTTTTCGTTCTACTGGGCCCACTTTTGTTTTACTCGTTTTTAGTTTAGTTTTATTTTTTTTTCCCTTAAAAATAAATAAATAGATAATGATATTGCTATGGCCGGGCCACCACCCCCAGATGCGCAGCCGTCGTTTTTTGATCCCGTGAAGGTTGAAGTTATGTTCTTTCTCCACTTTTCTGTCTTTTTTGGTTTTCTAAGAATACATTTTCCATTTTCCATTTTTCATTTTCACTGGAAGCCTTGAATTTGTGACATGTTTGAGAATCATTATTTTGACATGACTAAAGTTACTTTTATCATTGTCAAAATAACTTTTTTTTAAGGAATGATGTGGGGCAAATTGATAAAATTAATTTTAGAAAAGTCTAAAATCATTTTAAAATAATTTATTTACTATTTTTCTTTTTTTGATTAATAATTTGTTTACTATTAGTGGGTACTTGGTTGGTTATTTTTTTGAGGTGATCAAATCAATTCAAACAAAATATTAATCAAAATTAATTGTAATTAATTTTTTTTTTCCAAAATTACTGTGCATAGTTTAGTTTATTAAGGTGTCTATCTGTAGATGTGGAGTGCCTTATAAATCAAGGAGATACCAATCTTACGAAAATTTGTTGGCTTAGTGATGAAATCCGCACTCTTATGGAGGAGAATGCGGTGGTTTCCGTCCACAAAATCAAGCGCCAAGGGAATAAATTGGCTCATGTGCTTGCTCGGAAGGCGTCAGAAGAGTAAGTAAGTGCGGACTTGTAGTTCCTCAATGGTTTATTGGTTTCTAAGTTAACGACTCGTACTGCTTTTATTAATATATCAGTTTATTTTCTAAAAAAGAAAAAGTATTTATCTCTAGCAAAGATAGTGGGTTCAAATCTCCACGGCCTAAAAAAATCACTTCCAAATATGCCTTAAATAATAATGTATAACTGGGTCGGATCGGGTCGACTTTCGGACAAACCCAAACCAATCCAAAGATGTTTTGTTTAGACTCGAATCGGGTCGGGTCTTCTTCGGTTTTTTTCCTCTTATCTTTTCTTCTCTAGGGGTTCATATGAAAGTCTAATACAGACAGTAACATTCAGAATCCCTTTCTCAAAATTTCAGAACCTCTCTCTAAAATTCAGATTAAAAAATCAACTTTCATGTGATGGCACATTCTGACACAAGTGAGCAGCAGTGCAACTCATCCATGTACACCGAGACCCACGAGCAACGAATGATGGTGGCACAACTAAATTCAGTGACGACGACGCATCTCCCGTGCGATATGGACTGGACCAACGACACAAGCCTCTTCTCCATGGGCTCTGATACACGACATCCCAAGAGTGTGAACTTCTCGAACCTCTACCAACTTGAATCCAAATCATATAGTTGGTTCAACCCGAAAGAAAAAAGGTTAGATGGATTATCTTTGCAGTCAAATACTAAAAGCAGATAAAACACTCACTGGGGGGTTGGGTGCATAAAGGCAAGATTTTGGGAGAAAATTTTCAAGTCAATTTTTATTTATCATAATCTTTTTAAAACTACAAGAAGGAACGTCTATTTATAGGCCAAACCACAAGAAAAGATTTTGCAAAATAAAATAAATCCTAAAATCTCAAGGAAAAATAAAATAATGCTAAAATATTCCTAAAATCGTCAACTTGCAAATTAAGCAAGGCAAATTATTCTTTAATTCTTATTCGATAAAAACAAAATAAACCCAAGGAAAATAAAAGGAAATATATTCCTTAGATGTGAGAAGTTTGTGGCAAACAAGTTTTGTGCCAAGAGTTGGGCGCCCGCAGGCGGCATGGGGCATAGGTGTGTGGGCATGTGTGGGCGGCGTGGGCGATATGCAGCATGGGGCGTGCAGGTGGTGTTGAACGATTGCGAAGCCCCTTTTTGTGCAAGTATACATAGTCGCATAACAAGTAATAAAAGACCGAACCACAATGACTGAGAACTAAACACTTCAATAATACTTAATACTTAAGAATACAAAACAAGCTTACAAACTAATAATTATTTAACAAAGTTTATGAAATTTAAACGAAATTAGATGTGATGAAACAAGCAAGGTTTGCTGATTTTTAGGGAGATGAACATAAAAGGTTAATTACTAATGTAAAAAGGGTAAGGGGGAAGAGTTTATGTGACTTCTTTTGCACTCACATAAACAATGCTCCAGCATTAAGGTTGTTAACATACGTTAAACAGACATGGGATCTTCCCAGATTTCCCATTCCCAGATTTTTCTGCTATCTTAAGTTTTAACTCAGAATATCAACCTATCTATTTAGTTTATAGCCTTACTGGATGAGCCTCATTCCTAAGTACCCACACTCTAAACACAAGTAGATCTAGCATGAGTTAAAGTTAAACACTCCTTATTACAATTTTCCAAGGGTTAATAAAGAGGTATCCCAATATGTTGATCAAGCACGTTGAAAATCAAACAATAATATACAACTTCAACTCAGTATGCATCACCATTAATAACCCAAGCAAAGTTTAAAGCCCAAAATCAGTTCACAACATTGTCCCCGGATAAATGAGTTTAGTTACGCAATGCCATAAAATAAAAGGGAAGAGGAATAACCAATAAACTCTTTACTAAATAAAAACAAGAAGAAAATGATGGAGAGCAGAAGGATAGCAGCTCTGGTTTCTTCTTCTTCAGCTCTCCTTGGGACTTCTTTTCTTCTTCTCCTTGCCTTCTTCGAATTTTTTTTTGAAAAATTTTTGGGAGTGGGAAAATGATATGATGTGTATGAATGTTTGGAGACAACCTTAAATGGTTGTATATATACCCTTCCTCGATTTTAGGGCGACCAGATGGATAAAGTGGGCCCCAGCTCAAAATTCCAAGTGTTGCTCCATTTTACTGCAGTAATTCCTTGGGTAAAGATTTGTCGCTTTTAGCTCTGTCTTTTTCTGCCCTTTTGATTTCGATGTTGCAGTATTAACAATGCTACACCAAAACATTCAAAGTTAGGATATACCACATGAATCTTAGCAATCACTATCATTTGAAGGCTACTCTTACATGTTAAACATACTTGCACAAAACTAGGACAAAATGAGTATTGGTGCGACTATCCTTAGCTAATTTATGTGAAATTTCTTACACAAATAACTCTCTCTTGAGTTATCACACCCTCAAGCTTGAACTATTGCTTATCCTCAAATAATGCTAATCTTACTTCTTCACTCCCTAGAATGGAAAAACAACACAGGCCAATAACTTCACCAAATGCCTATGATTCATTACTGCAACTAAATAGTTCTCAAACATCAAGCGAGAAGAGAATCAAATAACTCTTGCACTAATACTAAGGTGTGTTATTCACATCTGACCACTTCATTCCACCCTCACCCTTAGCAGCCTTTAAAAATTCCCTCAACTTCATTTCTTAAACTAATTTCCACTCTCCTATTTTGCTAACTCGCAACTGACTTAGCTAACAGCTATGGGCTACTAGCCATTCTTGACTCTGTAGCTCTTTTTAGAATCATGATTTTCTTTTTAAAGAGAGTTGAATCATATGGCCAAAAAATATTCATAGCTTTACAAAGGTCTGTAGTTACAAAGAGAATATAGGAATGAATGCTACTGTAACATAAAAAGCTCCCACCCCAAACGTAAAATGAAGCATTGTCTTTAATACGTAAAAAGTTACTAGTGGATAGATAGGACAAGGCTCCCTCAAACTTAAGGCCAAGATAGGATAAACAAGAATGGTGTAGGTAGTGCTTCCTATCTTAATTGTCTCTAGGAGGGTATATGATTTCTTAAAAAAAAAATTGCTAAGGTCATTAGCTGGCTGGCCGTTGGGAGAGGGATACACAACCCTTGAAATTATGCTAAGGTAGCTTTCTAATACTGCCAGGGGATACTAGCAAAATAAACCTATCCTATTTAAAAGCACCTAAGTAAAAGGGCAAGAGTTGGCTATTTCCTTTCTAACTATAGCAAGAATAGCAATCTTGTAAATTTTCACAGACTAGTCATCATAGACAATAGTTTACCGAAATCAGCATGCCTAGCTAACCATTCTTTTCTAGACAAATTCATTCTCAAACTGGCTTTTCATTACTAAGCATGGGATTACACGAAGTGCAGCTGAGAAACAAAAGTAACTACCCTAGAAAATGCAAAACTACTAGCTGACTGAAATTAAATTCTAAACAACTACCCTAAAATATGTCATCAAAACACTTAAAAAAAAAACAGAAATAAATACGCATAAGGGGTGATAGAAGTTTCTCATCCATGCTTTTCTGATCACAACATCACTCTCTTTGGCGTACCTCAGGTATGTATGTTGTCGCTGCTCCATAGTATTGAGCATTTCTGTAATTGAATGGAGCTGTTTGAGCATTGCTGCCTAGTTGGTTGTTACCTCGTTAATGGCGAAAACAATATTTCCTCCCCTCTTGTTATGGTCAACCACCTTCAAGCGTTCAATAGCAGCATCATTAATAACTCTTTTATCCGTGAAGACTTGGTCAGCCTCTTCCAATTCAACTTCTACAAGACAACACATCTTTGTAATGCGGTTAGGGGAAAACAAGTTTCCCTGCTTGCGCTTTTCCACACCAGTATCCGTCAATGTTGAGTCCTCCCATTATGCAGAACAGAAGCAAAACCCTCTCCTTCATGATTGATGCATCAAGGGTTGTTGGCGTTAGCTTACTATTTAGGAGATGGTGCCAAACATTTGCTTCTGGCTTTAAGTATGCTGGCACGAACGTCCGGGCTCCACGTGTAGATAGATGTCATTGCAACCCTTCTACTCCACTACAACACCTTGTTTAACTACTCAGATGAAGCGGCCATCATCTCATTAAAGGTTACATGCGTGAGATTAAGAAGGTTGTATACCTCGTTAATCGTTTATGCATTCTAACAAACCTTCCTACCTTTTACCATCACACAAGCAAGGCACTGTGGGTATAGATTTGAGTAAAATTCTTGCACAAGCTGAATCACTGCTGTCTAGGCTTGGCACATAATGTGTGCCATTGATGCTTCTGTATTATGATGGACACAAAATCTGGTTGAAGTGCGTTAGCAGGGAAACCTCGCTCTCCTAGTAGATGGAGATTTTTGAGCGCCTCATAACGCTTCAGTGCTGCAGCATCGACGAATCAATCATACTGTACTACCTTTGAAGCAACCTTTTCTTCCTCTCTCTACTTCTCTTTGGCAACCTCCTTTTGCCAATCTTCCCTTTTGTTAGTATTGGCAATAGTTTCATTTTGATTCTCTTTGCCAGATCCTCCTTTGGCCTTCTTTCCTTTATCAGCAACTGACTGAGGAGAGGTCTTCCTCTTCCTTTGTGTTTCAGGTGACAACACTGAAGGGATCGAATACCCAGTGGAAGCGATTGATCGCTTGTGATTCAATTCGGATTAGAAATGAAACGATGTCGGATTTCAAGAAAAACATAACCGTTCTATCAAAAAGGAGCTTAAGCCTCTTGAGAGAAAGAAAACAACTTACGTTTAAAGACGTTGGCAAATTTTCTTCCTCGAGCATGGAACTTGTTTTTGGGACGAACAAATGAACCCGAACAACCAAATGTTGGACACAACCACCACGTTGCCTTGCTATGTCTCAAGGATAAGAACTCGGATTGTGGGATCCTTTCTACTTGGAAGAAAGGGAAAAATATAGGAAATATTATTTGAAATTGAGAGAGAGAATGATATGATTTACAGGGAAAATCAACAACCCAAAACACACTATCATACTTGTGTTTTTAATAAAATGAGGGAGAAGTGAGAGAAGGAGTAACCTCCCACTCTCCACCTCATTACTTCCCAGCAAAAATGTTCGGGAGTGGTGAGTTGGGTTAATTATGTCAATTTAACATAATTAACCCAATAAAAATATATTTAATTAATTAAATTAAAACCATTTTAATTTAATAAATTATATTTAATTAAATAAATAATTAAATTAAAACTATTTTAATTTAATTAATAATTAATTAATTAAATAAACATAATTTAATTAAATCAATTAATATTTTAATCATATTCAAATATTCATTTCCTTCCTAGTATTTAATATGAATCTACTTTAATCTATAGTATTTAATATGAATTTAATTCACATTAAACTTTAATTTATAGTTTAATGTGAATCATATTCACATTATTCTTTCTCATAATATTTAGTTTTATAATGTATTATTCTACATTATATTAAATTGTGTCATACACAATTAACTCAAAATCTCTTTAATTAAATTTGAACCATTCAAATTCCTTCAAAGGTTTAATGTTCTTAATTACCCTTTACGAGCTAGCAAGGGGATCTAATGGACATATAGATCACAAGCTCAAAAGTTACGAGATTAATTGGTTAAACTCATTAACCACTTTCATCAACATCTTTTAACTACAGGTTCCTCCACTAAAAACTCGCAGCCGAACTCTTCTCACAATAGAATATTTCAGTGTCCATGGATATCGACCATTAATGGCAAGTCAATCCTTTACGAGCGTTCGTAACAACAAATGGGTCAAATTACCGTTTTACTCCTATGTTACATCTTACTTTTTAAATACCACTGCTCCTCTAATGAACAACCCGGTTATGGTCCAACCAATAACTGGAAGTCCCTTTTAGGCCAGTGAGAGGGTGAGACTCCTTGTTCAAGTCCCGGAGTCAGGATTTAAGAGAACACTCATCTACTCTCCTAAGGTCAGGGAGGAGTGAATTCCATCTTATTTAGTTATGTTCACAGCTCCCCACTCGATCGCGTCCACACAATGGTGGGAATGTTGAGTAGGCGACTCAGGTCACTGTCACCCATACAGATCAAAGAATGAGCTCTCACGGGCAGGAGTCCATAACTCACTAAGGATTGAGAACGAGTTGCTTGGTCATCCTATGAAATAGCAATATGTTAGTCAACAACGTTACATTTAAAGATTGACTATTTCGTGGTTCCGTCTTATACAAACTCATTATATAGGATACTCCCACTCGCATGTCTCTACACGAACGACCTGGATCAAGTAGTCTGTAATATTTACATAGTGGTCTGTATCCATAGTGTTGCCAGGATAAGGTACCCAGCCTTATCCATATATTACTATAGACTCATAAGGTTATTCCCGGGACATTATCTGCTTGTATATCGATGGTATATCAAATATATACCCGGTACTATCCTGGTTACATGACAATAGGAGTGAACATCGGTCTGTCGGGGTCGGTTTTTGGCCGACCCTGACTCCGAAAATCGACTTAGTTGGTTTAGGCCGATTGGAATTTTTTTTAACGTCTCTATACAAACCGACCGTTTAATTGATTGTTCGGTCGATCGATTTGGTCGGTTTTTAAGAGTACTAAATTCGAAACTAAAAGCCTGAAATGCACGGAAGATCGACGAAAGAAAGAAAGAAAAGAAATGGTAGAGAGGAAGAACGAAGGAAGAAAGAGAATAAAGGATAGAGAGGAAGAACACCAGAAGAAAAAGAAGAAAGGTGGAGAGAGAAAACGAAAAGAGAAGAAAGAATGGGATAAGAAAGAGAGAGAAATGAGGATAAGAAGGAATGGCCACTAACGTGTGAAATATAATAATAAATAAAAAATATATATTATATATAAATTCATGTGAATCATGTGAAAAAGTAGTAAAAAAGTAAAATATAATAGTAAATAAAAAATATATAAATTAAATATTATATATATAATTCATGTGAATTATGTGAAACATATTTTTTTTTCTTTTACATTTTTCCACATTTCTACACACGTGGCTTTCTATTAGCCACCCCTTCTTTTTCTTTTAAATTTTCTCTCCCTTTCTTGTTTCTCCCTTTCTTTCCCTCTCTTTTTTGTTCTTCTACTTCATCTTTCTCTCGTTTCTTCTCCTTGCTCTTACATCTTTCTTTTTTCTTTTTTTCATTAAAGTTATCATTTATACTCTCCTTATCTTTTTTGGGAGAATAGGTCTTTCTCCCGGAATAAATTTTGGATTTTTTTAAAATAAGTCGGTTGGTCGGTCGGTTTCCTTGATATTGCAACAGTCAACCGAACGACTAGTGACTGAGGTTATGCTGAACGCACGCACTAAATGTGGTAACAATTCTATAGATGAAGCGCACACCTGTCAGAGTAATATAAAATGGATGGAGTATCCAAGTATCGACCCTCAAGGACTTCTAAGTAATTTCCAAACTCTAAAGTTTTAATGAATAGTGAACGTTGAAATGAGTGATTCTTGTAAAATGGGAAGTGGTTACAAATAATGGTTTTGGATTTGGGATTTGGTCTTATAATGGTAAAACCTAGCCCGAATCACTTCAAGTTAGCCAACAAAGAATCAAGAATACGCTAAGGACGATATGCATTTTACTTTAGGAACCAACGACTACGCTTTTCACTTGACTTATGTCTAAGCAAGTTCAAAGTCCTAAGACATTCCCTAATATGTCTATTATGAGAGATATCTTAGTTTTAGGATGGAAATAGTCGCAACCTCGGGTTAAGGTCGTATATCTAGGCTACTTAATCGGAACCCTTATGTCTAAGGCGCTCCTCTCCTCGGTTTAACCACTCAACAATGCAAATAAGCAACCTTTTCAGTATTGACTTGTTAAGACTTACAGTGGCCTT
>NW_019104865.1:0-17911 GCF_001995035.1 Momordica charantia | reverse complement strand
TATCCATGGACACGAAAACATTCTGCAGTGAGAAGAGTGCAACTGCGGGTCTTTAGTGGAATGACCCGTAGTTAACGAATCTAGATTAACTCGGTGAATGAGTTTGACCAATTAATCTTGCATCGTTGGAGCTTCGAATCTGTAGGTCCATTAGGTCTCCTTGCTAGCTCATAACGGGTAAAACGAGGATCAAGTTTTTGGAAGAAATTGAATTGTTCAAATTACTTAAGGGATTATATGTATATTGATACATTATAATATGTAGTTAATTGTAAATTAAAACTATATATTATGAGAGATATTTTTTGAATGAGATTCAAATAAAATTAATATGAATAAAATTCATATTAAAACTATAGGTTAAAAATAATGTGCATAAGGTGTACATTAAAACTATAGGCTATACGAGAGAAATGTTTTAGAATATGATTCTAATTTTATAATAAATAATTCAGTGTTAATTATTTATGTATATATATATTTATTAATTATTAATTGAATTAATAATTAATTATATTTATTAATTAATTTATTAATTAATTATATATATATTAATTATATATATATATATTTATATATATATTATATATTTTTATTTATTAATAATAATAATAATAATAATATTAACTCCCCTGCAATATTGTAGGGGAGTGGGAGGTTTTGTGACGTGGGGTAACTCCCACGTCAGCCTTCTTCTTCTTCTTCAAATGTTGGAGAATGGGAAGTGTAGGGGTTACAGAACACAGAAAAGAAAACTCCCACCAATTTTTCTCTCAAATTCTTTCAATCTCTCCCTCTCTTCGATCAAGGTGCTACCACAAGCACGATCCCGAGACCCAATACGATAGCGAGGAAGATCCGGTGGTGGTGTTCGAGGGGAACTCACTGAAGAAACGTTCTTCAAAGGTTTGATTTTTCCCCTGTATTTCCTTATTTCAATTTCGGTTTTGTATCTCGAAAATCAGCAACGAAGATCCGCTTCCGCTCCGGGATTCTCATCCCTTCACAAACTCGATGAACAAAGGGTTCTCCTTGATACCAACCCCAGCTTAAACAGGTTTCTTCAAATGCTATAGTATCTTCCTTGCAACAGTAGGAAGAGTTTGATCTTCTTCTAGCTGAATTTATTTAAATGGGCTACGGGTGATCGGTCCTGTGTAGGAGTCGCTTGATGCATAAGTTTTCTTTGATGTCATTGTTTTTTCTCTCTTTTTTCTTGAGATAAACTTGAGTTTTTAGAAAGAGATGAGAGGTAGAGATGGTCCCACTAGGGCGTACCAATTTGTACACGAGATTTCCGAAGAACTTTAATTTTTGTTTTATGTGTTGTATAGTGGATTCAATCTCTATTCTTTATCCTCTTATTCTTTCTCTCAAACTTGACGTGAAGATTGAGATGCTTGTTCTTGAATTCAGATCGAAGTTCTATATTCTTTGAAAGTCTTCAAGTTTTCAAAGTCTTCACATTGGTCCTCGAATCTTCAAGTCTTTACAGAGTCTTCAATTTGATGTGAATTCTCTGAATTATGAACCTTTCAAAATAAAGGAGACACTATCTATTTATAGAGGTTTCCACAGGCTTAGTG
Source organism: Momordica charantia (assembly GCF_001995035.1). Next base: position 16,325 of record NW_019104865.1, on the reverse strand, counting down.
GGCTTTTGAGCTTGAGTGATTTTGGACTCGACCCATGGACTGGGCTCCAATTGGGTTACGAGCCCAATTTAATTTCAAAACTGTTGGGCTTTGATAATTTTGGACCCAGTCCAATTGTTTAAGTGGATTTAAATTTAAATATTAATCCACATGGTCTCATGATAATTTGGGGTTTGGGCCAAACTACAATCGAATGGATTTGTGAACCAAATTGATTCCAGGCCCAATTCTCATATGACCCAATTAAACCAATTAAATTAAATTCAGTTGATATGAACTAAGGAGCTCCCTTTGTCATGCCTCATGGACCGATAACAAGATCAAGAGCTTGAAAACTTCAACAAGCCTTACTACTTCGTGTCCAAGCGTTCGTAAACTCGACACGAGAATTAAAGGAAGATGTGCAAGATATTGGAACAATTCACTACAATTTGGTGCAAGTTATGCATTTCTAAGTATTTTTAAGGCAGGTCAAAGTCCACTTGGTCAAGATCAAAGTCAACTCCATCAAGTTAAGTCAAAGTCAACTCATTCAATTCAAAAACGAAGTCAAACACTCTCATCCCTCATTATGGACGAGATTGCACTTATTTTGGTTGGCTTTCCATGTTCTTAACCTTTTCATTTGCTTGTCTTTTCATTTACTTAAGTTATGACTTTTCATTTGCAAGCCTTTTCATTTCTTGTAGGTTATGTCTTTACATTTACATGTCTTTTCATTTCTTGTAAGTTATGAGTCTTTCCATTTTCTTAAGACCTTTCATATGGCTTGCTAGGATGGCTATATATAGCCTTAAGATGTCTTGTTGTAAGCACAATTTGAAGTTTAATGAAAAGTGAGTTTTCTCATTAGATTGGTTGAGAGCTTTATCTCCTATTTMTTGTGCAATTTCTTGTGTCTTTAGAATTTGCATGTTAGGATCATTCAAGCGATGTTGATCATACCTCTTGTGGTGTTATTCGAATCACGAGTTTAGAAACAAGTTTTCTCTACTCTTGATAGTGATCATCAAGGTAATCCGTTCTTAAAATTTTCCTTGGGTTGATTCCATACTTGTTTTCGGGGTTTTTGGGATTGAGTTCTACGGGTCTTGTTCGTTAGCAAGGTTCTTAGATCCAACTCTCAAGGGTTTCTTATCATTTGGTATCAGAGCACTAGGCTTTAGATCGGATATATGTTTCCGTTTTCGTATTGCTCTTCCTGTTCTTTGTTTTGAAATTTTTGTTCTTATTGTTCATCTCGTTACATTCTGTCCATGTATATAAAATAGAAAAAAACTGTCATTTCCATTATTCGTTTCATCTTGTTGTCTTGTATGAGTTTGTAGATCTCTGTCTTATCTACAACTTTGTCTTCTTTCATATCTTCTGATTCAATTTGCTTCTGGGTGAAAAGTTCAAAAATTGATATTTTGTTTTGGAAAACTGCTATACACGAAACATGTGTTCTTCTTTGTTCTTTATATTTTTTTTCACTTGCAAAGCATGCTAGATCTGAGTTGTGCTGTTGAAATTGCCTATTTGTGTTAATCTGGCTGTTGGTATTAAATCATATCAGTTATGTTTTGATTTATTTCCACAACTAACCGTTCCTCATTAAATTCTTGGCGGTTACAATTGTCTCAAATAATTTACAGCCATTTGTTGTTCAATTCTCATGATGTTTTTCTTGTGTAACTCATATATGTTGTCAAGGCTCAATTAAACTCCATAAATTCTCAAAATAGCTTAATTGTTCAAGAGTTATATTTTTTGGTCTTTTGAACTTCTTGTTCCATCTTAATTATCATGTTCCAATTCTGTCACTTTCTTCTTTAGCTTGTTTCTGATTTGAGTTTTGAATTTACTCCTATATCAAGTTATTTGAGTGTTTTCTTTGTGTGTTATATCTAACCACTTGAGTTGCAAACTTTGCTCATTGGCTTATATGGGTGAGATTGTGAGTTTCTTGAGATTGTTGTTGTTTTGAGTAAAAACACGAGTGACTATACCTTTAAGAGTGTAAACAYGTGAGGTAGTGGTTGTGAAATCCGTTCTAACTTCTTCCTTGGGTTGACATCATCTCGATTTGTGGGTTTTAGCATTTGTGATCTAGGGGTTTGCATAACCATAAGAGTTCTTAGATCCAATTGGCAATTGTTTTCTTATCACCAGTGGCCTAATGAAAGATGTGACATATTTCAAATTGTCAATTTATCGTTAATTATAATTTAGGGTTAATATATAATTGGCCCATAAATTAAATAGATAGCAACATGACTGTTTATTATTGGCCCAAAATTCATGCTTCTACAGCTGTGCTATGAAGATTTACTGCACACTTAAAAACCTGTTACATTTGAAACTTGAGATTTGAAATAAGTGAGCCATATCAATGCGTGAGTGAAGACAAATTAAATTATGAGTGATGACCTTACCGATTGATTCTATGAGAGATGAAGGAGAGGGAGAAAAAACAAGATTGAAGCGAGTGCAATATGGAGGGGGGAGAGAAAAAAGTAAAAGGTTATCGAGGACAGTGAGAAAACTCTATGAGTGATGGTTAGGGGGAAATTGGGATTTCTGACCATGTTCTATAATCCATTTGTTTTTTTACCCCTCTTTAAAAAAATCTAATTTGTGACTCATTCAATTCTAATTTGTGATCTTATTCCACTTTTTGTCTTTCTAAAATTACCAAAATATCCCTGTTTTTTTAAGTAAAATCTCTCACCTTAAACCGTACAATTTATTTTTAATTTGAATCTATGGAAAAAATATCAAGATTTTAATTTAGGAATCAATTACCTAAAATCTCACCGTTTCTTTTTAATTTGAATTTAATATAGAAAAAATATCAATATTTTAATTTAAGAATCAACCAACAACCCAATCCTCCAAAATTCTCCAATAAGTAAACAGAATCCACATAAATCGTCCAACAACTAAATTCTAGTGGAAAAAAAAGAAGATTTTCATAATCCAACAATAAATGCTCCAATATTATTTAAATAAAAACAAAAACTGGAATGGTGTCTATCCCAGCCTAGCATTATCCCAGACCGGGAATGTCCCGAGCCGAGATCCACATAGTTAAAGTTTAGTTTTTTTTCCTTCCTTCTCTCKACCCTCTTTGTCAATTAAATCTTGGGCATTTAATGCAATATTGCCCCAAGATTGATGTAATCTTGACTTTTTTTTGTAATTAAATCCGGACAAATCTTGTGATGTAATTATATAAATTAGATTTTCCATGTTAAACGATTAAATATTTAATATTTCATTATGTAATTTCAACTTTTTTTAAACAGATTTTTTCTAAACTATTTGAGATAGATTTTTTGTCAATTCGTAATTGATTTTTCAAGTTTAAAGGTGAGATATTTTTAGGTTCGTAATTGATTATTGTGAGGTTTATGGGAGCGATTGTGGAGGAAACAAAGATTGTCAAGAAATTTGCTTTTTTCAATAACGAGGATATTTTGGTAATTTTACAAATTCAAAAAATGAACATAGATCAAATTAGAACAGAAGGGTCATGAATAAGAGAGTTTACAAAAGGGGTCACAAGTCCAAATTGAATTAAGAAAATAGACAAAAATCCAAATTTCTCATTGTCAGGAGAGGAAATTTTAATTTTTAATTTTTTCTTTCAATTATTTTTTTGTTGTACAAATAATAAAAAAAGGCAATTATTTGTATTATTAACAATTTTATTATTATAATAAAACAAAAAGTTTACTATTTCAATCCCATAAAATCATACCATTTTGGTCCTCAAATATTGTTAGGTAGAAGAAAAAAATTGGCTTACGATTCCAATCCCATAACAAATAACCAAAAAATAAAAAAGAAAAAAACAATAAATAAATAAGTCAAACAAACCGAATCAATCCCTCAAGACAAGAGTGTCATTTGTTGTTTTTAAGTAATAAACATATATTTTGTTAACGGTTTTACTAAATTAATAATAAAATGGTAAATATTTTTTAAATACAATTAAATAATAATTTTTATATATTTATTACTCTTTTTTATGTTTTAAATTTTAAAAAATAATTACAATTAATTATTAAACAATAATTTTTCCCATGAAAATCCCTGCCCAAATGAGAATTCCTCAACTTGGACCTCAACTCCGTAAATTGGAAAATGAGATGGGGACCAGACTAAAAATTTCCATGGCAACGAAAATTAGAGAGCATGGCAGACTTCTGCCTCAAATCATTGTCATCTTTACTCTAAAAATATAAAAACAAAAACAAAAAACAGTTACCATACACATATGATTTTTTGCTTTTCAAAAATTTAAAAACAGAAAACAAAAAAATTAAAAATAAGAAATAGAAATCATTATCCAACTGTTTGGGGAAAGAAATTGTCGAGCCACGTGGATGACGTTGATTCGCCCAAAGGTGGGTTACTCCAATTGGCAATTCCACCTCGAACCTGTAGAGGTGAGAGACTTAGCTATATTTTATGCCCTAAACTCTTGGTTTGTAAACATAAAACAAATATCAATAAAGTTGTTATTGACGTTTCTCTTAGAATTGCATTAACCCAAATCCAATAAACTAACATCCAAGGTTATGTCATGTAACTGGAACAATATATAACAGATATACAGTATATATTTAATATAGAGCGTATATATTTGATATACAGTGTATATATAGTATATATTCGATATACAGCTGGATAAAGTTCCAGTAGTAACCTAAAGAGTCTATAGTATATGGATAAGGTTGGGTACCTTATCCTAGTAATACTATGGATACAACCCACTTTGTAATAGTTACAAATGACTTGATCTAGGTTGTTCGTGTGGAGACATGTGAGTGGGGGTATCCTAGACAATGAGTTTGTATAAGACCGGACCGCGAAATAATTAATCTTTAGCTGTAACACTGTTAGCTAATAGATTAATATTTCAATAGGATGATCAGGTAACTTGATCTAAATCCTGAGTGATTTATGGACTTCTGCCTGTTAGGGCTCGTCCTTTGATTTGTATGGGTGTGAGTGGCCCGAGTCATCGACCCAATATTCCTACCATTTTGGGGACGAGACCGAGTGGGGAGCTGGAAACATAACTACACGAGATGAAATTCACTCCTTCCCGACTTTAGGGTAAGTAGATGACTGTTCTCTTAAGTGTTGACTATGAGACTTGAACAAAGGGCCCCACCCTCTCACTGGCCGAGAGAGACTTCCGGTTATTGGTTAGACCACAACCGGGTTGTCCATTAGAGGATCACCGGTAGTTCTGGTACAAAATGTAACACATAGGTAAAATGGTAATTTGACCCAGCTGTGGTTACGAATACTCGTGAAGGATTGACTTACCGTTTATGGTCAAAATCAGTGGATGCAAAATATTCTACCGTGAGAAGAGTGCAACTATAGATCTTTAGTAGAGTGACTAACAGTTAACGAATTTTGATAATATAGTTAATGAGTTTAATCAATTAATCTCGTATTGTTGGAGCTTCCGATATGTAGGTCCATTAGGTCTCATTGCTAGCTCGTAAATAATAGTTAAGAACATTTCGTGTTGAAAATAATTTGAATTGTTCAAATTTATTAACGAGAATTAAAGTTAATTGTATTTGATGCAATTAACATAATGTATGTTCATATATTATAATATAAAGTTAATTTTGAATTGAATTCAAAATTATGAGAGAGATGGATATTAGAATTTGATTTTAATATGGTTGATTAATTTAAGTTGAATTTGATTAAATATGATTTAATTAAATTAATGGGATATGTTAACTTGTTTAAATTAAATTAGATTTAATTAAATTAATAATTTTAGTTAAATTAGATTTAATTAAAATTGCTTTAATTAAATTAAAATAAAACAAAAATATAAAAAAAAAAAGAAAAGAAAATGGGAGGTGGAAAGGTTGTCCCACCTCCCACAATTAATGGTGGGAAGTGGGGAAGTGAGTGGTGAAGTGGTGACTTCCCCCTCACTCCTCCTTCCCTATAAAAGGGAGGTTCTCCCAATTTATTTTCGGTCGCCCGAACGTCGGTTGACTGAGTTTTCGAAACTCCAACGAGAAAATCGATTTCTCAATTTCCCTTTCAATTATAAGACGGTTCCCACAAACCGAGTTCTTAACATCTAAAGGATAATGAGGAAGACTTTTTTGTGGCGTTGGTGCCTACAGTGAAGAGGTGTCTTCAAAGGTATGTATCACTAACTTTCGTTTAATCATGCTTACGTCTTTTCTTCATTGTAATTCTAAAACAATATCGAGACACACGAGTTCGCGCACTTCCGCTACAGGATCTGATCCCTTCAATTAGCCGCTGTGCCTATTTTCATACTTGTTGAGTGGTTCGACCTGAGTAGCCCGACAGGTTCGACCTACATTGCGACAAGAGTAACTGCCGGTCAAGAGCTGTGTCAAGCCCCGCAACAATGAATAGAGGGCCTCATTTTTATCCCAGGTATCGAATTTCTTCTCGAATTTCTTATTAAGTCCGAGCTGCTTACTGACTTGAGTGCTAGAGAGTTTGCCCTTGTGCAGGTCAGTCCCAAGAGATTTGAGTTCTTCAACTTTCAAGTTCGACCTTGATCAGGTAAAATCTTGTGCAAATTCTTACATAAACATTTGGTGTCATTTGTGGGAAGGATGTTCTAAGTCATCCTATTACAAATTTAGCCGAGATGGTTCAACCAGCTGTTTCCGTTAACTCTGCAGACCGACGAGGTCTAAATGACAATAATGGCCACCCGCACGAAGTCGATGCTTAGACTGCGAAGGACCAAGTTCAAGGAGGCCAAGGGGCCGATTAGCCTCGAAGGTCGGCCCGCAACGCCAACACGGCTCTATCTCCTGCTCATCTGCGGTAGGGCAAGACCCATCGTGGTGAAGTGGAACATCGAAGAAGACTTCACGTAAGCCGACATTGGCAACATATCCTGTGTCCTCGCCAGCTTCCAATGTGAGCTCGACGACATGCGTACTAGGGTACGTACAATGGAGGAGGCCTATAATGAGATAGTGCGAGCTAATCGTGCAGGGTCCCAATCCAGGATCCCAGATGATGAGGAGGACTAACATAGAGAAGGGGAAACCCCATATCTTCCTATCCACCTTGACAATGGTAATCGATACCCAGATGACAATGAAGGGGTTGACTACAGTCGTCAAAAGAACGACCTGAAGAAGGTCCTAGTCGACAAGAAGAAGAAGAACTCCATCTTACGAGACGTGGACGTCTCTACCTCTTGCTCGCAAAATAATTTGAACTTCAAAGCTCAGTCTCGTTATAACCCATTCGTACCAGAAGGGTAATCACGAGGGAAGAGTTTAACCTGATGAAGAATAAGTTTGACGCCTAGGTCGAAGCTCTTAAGGCAAGGTGCGAGAAGAAGGACAGTGTGTTCGATGATGGCGAGTTAGGCGAGTCGCCGTTCACCTCGGACATCCTGGAGGCATCCATTTCTGCCAAGTTCAAAACGCCTACCATGAAACCATATGATGGATCCAAGGATCCAAAGGACTACATCGAAGTCTTCTAAGGCCTCATGGATTTCCAGGCAGCTTCGGACGCCATCAAATGTCAAGCCTTTCAGATTGCTTTGACTGGAAGTGCGCATCTCTGGTACAGAAGCTTGCCGACTAGGTCGATCTCGACCTATAGCCAGCTGAGGAAAGAATTTATAAGTGAATTCTCTTCTCGGTATTAGATCAAAAGACCGCTACTCACCTCGCCACGATCCAAAAAAGGGAATGTGAGACAGTTAGAGAATACGTGACTCGATTCCAAAAGGAGCAGCTCAAGGTCGCACATTGCTCAAACAACTCTGTCATGTGCTACTTCCTCACCGGCCTGGCCGACGAGACATTGACACTCAAGTTGGGAGAAGAAGTACCATCCACCTTCGCAGAGGTATTGCAAAAGGTCAAGAAGGTCATCGATGGACAAGAGCTGCTCCAAACTAAAATTGGTCGGATGAGAAAAATGATCAATTAGAAAAAATCGAATAAGCAGGAGAAAGGGAAGAATGATTCCAAGTATAAGGACAAAGGGTCGTCCTTCCAGCCTTCCCAAGGTCGATCTGATTATAGGGGCTCGGACTCAAGCTTTAATTGAAGTCGGCCCTATGAGCGGTACACACCAACCACCATCCCCATCTCAAAGATCTGGACTAACATTAAGGAGACCGAGATGGAGAAGCTCCTCAAGCGTCCGAGAAAGCCTAGAAGAGATCCTGAGAAGCGAAACAAAGACAGGTACTGCTATTTTCACAGAGATCATGGCTATAATACCTCCAGTTGTTTGGATTGAAGCGCCAAATTGAAGATCTTATTCAAGATGGCTACTTCAAAAAGTTTGTTGGAGAGCCGAGATCGAGCTCGGTAGAAAAGAAAGAAGAAATGAGGAGTTCAAGGACACCACTTCGCAGAGATGACCGACCTGCAGTCATCAATACTATTTTCGGCGGTCCAAGTGGGGGCCAATCCGGAAATAAGAGGAAGGAAATGGCTAGAGAAGCCAGACAGGATATCTGTACCACCTATGTGTGAAGACCGACTTGCCCTATCTCATTCTCTGACTCTGACCTTGAGGGGGTTCATTCGCCCCACAATGATGCCCTGATGATTTCACCTCTGATAGATCACGTCCAGGTCAAGAGGGTACTTATTGATGAAGGGCGTCTGCCAACATTTTGTCCCTCATTACCTATGTTGCCCTAGGCTGGACCAAGGTCCAACTAAAGAAAAATCCAATACTCTTAGTTCGATTTGTTAGGGAAATGGTCACCCTAGAAGGGTGTATCGATCTCCTCATCACAACCGACCAAAGGGACACTCAAATCACAAGGATGGTCGAGTTCATAGTGGTCGACAGCAGATTGGCCTATAATGCCATGTTCGGGCAACCTATCATCTACGTGCTTCAGGCCGTTCCATCAGGGTCGGCCTAATTCGAGGAGAATAGAAGACCTCAAGGGAGTGCTATGCGGCAGCGCTCAAAGGGGCAGCAGTTTGCACCCTCACTGATGACATAGACACCTCCATCGAGCACCATTCAGATCGTGCCGCAACAATGGAAGAGCTTGAGCTTGTTCCTTTGCTTAGCCTGAAAAGCAAGTCTAGGCACCAAGGTGGGGGCCAGTGTTAGAGAAGAGCTCGTGTCCTTCCTCAGGTCCAACTCAGACGTCTCCTCATGGTCCCATGAGGACATGCCCGGTATTGACCCAAAAATAATGGTACACCACCTCAACATCGACCCATCATTCCGACCTGTTAAATAGAAAAGAAGACCTGTAAATAAGAAGAAGAGTGATGTAATAGTTGAGGAAGTCAATAAGCTTTTGAAAGTTGAATATATAACCAAAATTATGTATCCCAAGTGACTCTCTAACATGGTCTTAGTTAAAAAATCTAACGAAAAGTGGTGAATGTGTGTAGATTTCACAAATCTAAACAAAAAATGCCCCAAAGATTGTTTTCCACTTCCAAGGATCGACCAGCTCATAGACGCAACGACCGGGCACGAGCTGCTCACATTTATGGATGCCTACTCCGGATACAATCAAATAAAGATGTACGTGTAGAAGATATTGCTTACCGCAAGTGTACGGGTCAAGTTTTAATAAAGTGGTAGTTAATACCGATATCGTCCTCTAGATGGGGTTTCTAGATCATTTAAGTACCACATATATAAAAGCTCAATTTTATTTAGAGACTCAAAATCAAATGGGAGAATATAATCAAAGAAAATAAACAGGCAATAATAAAGATAAAAACAATGGGGAGAAAGGTCCTAGTGAATTGATTTAACCTATTGAATCTATGAACCAACTACTTAATTACTCAAAATTGAACGAGTTATTAATTCTATAGGCCAAGAACTTTCAAATCTCAACTGCCTCTCCCGGGCGCAAGCAAATTCTCCTTACTAATTAAGAAACCAATATCCTTATCTCGTTTATATAATAAGTAAATGCTTTAATGAACAAGTCTTTTAACGACCTGAAAAGGACTTCTAAATCTCCCGATCTTAAAACCCCTTTAGTTATGCATCCCAGTTCTAACTCTAACCCACCTCTCCCGAGCATAATATTTCAAGTCTAAAATCAATCAATCTATGCCCAGTAGATTCAAGGCATTAAACATAGAGAAGCATAAGTAGAACATTCATAAACATTTAATCAAGAAAACTAAACCATCAATGCATAAAGTTCAATGGCTACATCAATCCTTAAGATACGAGGTTTAACTTCTCATATTCAATGGAAAACAATAAAATCACCATGAGAAGTCCATAACAAAACTAGAAAAACCAAGGGAAAGGAGAAAAAGCTATGTTCCGCGTGTCAATCGTCCGTTCCCGAAGTGACCTCCACGATCCCGAGCCTTGAAAATCACTTTTCTAAGCTCTCCAATGGTCTCCTTGCCCTCCAAATTGGCCAAAAAGCCAAATTGCCAAAAAACCTCTCCTAAAATCCCCCATCTCGGTGGCTGCACAACCCTATTTTTATAAAAAGTTGTCACGGTAGCGGCATGGCGCTACACACAAGGCCACGACGCAACACTATTCACAAAACGTGAAATTTAAACTTTGGAGCGCTGAGGCGTTCTAGGCCAGCGCCGTGGCACTATCTCCTCGGGTTTTTGGCTTCAAGTCTTGTTTTTATTCCATCTTGGTCACTTTGATTCTGATTTTTCTCTCATTTTGATCCAAATATGTCTTGCTTCCTCCCGATACTTTATTCCTGAAAAATATATCTTTTGTGCTTAAATTTGTCATGAAGAAACGAAAACTAACAAATAATTTCAATATAAATCTCATGAAATGTAGCTCACAAAGTGTGCTATTAGTACGAGCCCGACCAAGCTCATACTTCCTTCATAATCGATCAAGGCCTGTATTATTACAAGGTCATGATATTTGGCCTAAAGAATGCATGTGCGACATACCAAAGGATGGTGAATAAAACATTCGCCAACCAGATTGGCCGCAAGATCGAGATATATGTGGACGACATACTGGTAAAAAACAAGCAGGCTAGGTTGCACCTTGCCGACCTGACCGAGACATTCGAAGTACTTTGCAAATATCAGATAAAGCTCAACCTGGCCAAGTGCGCTTTTAGAGTTTCTTCTAGAAAATTCCTTGGCTTTATGGTCAATAACCGAGGAATCGAAGCTAATCCTGAGAAAATCAAGGTCGTGCTCGAGATGCAAGCACCAAAAGCCCTCATGCAATGCTTGAATGGAAGACATATTTGGTCCACCGACAAATGCCTTCCCTTCTTCAAGGTACTACGGAATAAAGGGCCATTTGAGTAGACATCTGAGTGCGAAGAGGCTTTTGAGCAGCTTAAGTCTTATCTCTGCTAGGTCTCGTTATTGGCATAGCCCCTGCCAGGAGACAAGTTGCAAATATATTTGGTCGCGTCGATAAGACGGTCAGATCGACCTTAATTAAGCAGGAAGGTGTGCGCCAGAGTTCGGTCTATTACACAAGTAAGGCTATGACACCAAGGTCGAGACCAGATATCCCCAAATGGAGAAATTGTACCTCACTCTGGACACAACTGCACGATGGCTCAAGCCCTACTTCCAAGCTCATACCATGACTGTGCTCACGAACTTACCTTTGAAGCAAATTTTTCACAAGCTAGAGACGTCTGGCTAATTGATGAAATGGGTAGTGGAGTTAAGTGAGTACGACGTTTAGTTCGAATGTAACGCCCCAGGACTTTCCACACACTCCTAGGTCACGTTAACTACCCACCTGTCTAAACTTAACTCCAAACACGAGATGACAACTCCCTGTGAAATAGTTATATAAAATAAAGCTTCAACTCTCATCAATTTAACAACGAATCAACTCTATAGAATATCAAGTAAACATCATCCATGGACAACCTCATGAGGCAACTTTATTATTCCAACTAGGCAAACTCAATGAATGGAGGAAAACTAAAATAAACACCTATCTCGAAATAAAGTAAACAACGAGTGGGAACCTCCCAATTATTCAAATAAGAACAAATAGTTTATTGACCAAAACATAAGGTCTTAACCATCTAAACTTAAGCTAAGCAAAAGTAACTACGCAACCTATGGTCCTCGCTCGTCATGTCTCCTCCGTCTCATCACCATGGTCGCCAACGAATCCTTCACCTGAAACAATAATTGTAAAGGGGGGTGAGTATATAAAATATACTCCATAAGTAGCCCTCACCAACAACACACAAACATCATGCTCAAAAAAATCAAGAAACATTCATAGTTATGCTCTTCATCAAATTATTCAATCAAACATAGACACACTCTATAAGATTCGGCGACAACCACAACCATGAACAAATTAGTTACCAACCTCGAGTCTCCCTAACATCTCAAGCACCTCTACGCTTATCACAGCTATCCTANATAAATGGCAAGGTCGAACACCAAGTTTCTGTGGAGGAGTGTCGGGGTCTTAGGGATAAATGTCAAGAGCCCATACGACTTGAAGAGTTAGACTTAGAAGACTAACATAGAGTAGTGGATATGAGCAACAGTTCAAGGCCTTGGGGATAATGGCAAGGTCGAACGCCAAGCTTCTGTAGAGGGAGGTCGGTACCTTGGGGATTAATGTCAAGGGTCGATACTCCTCAAAGAGTTAGACTTGGAGTACTAACTCAGGGTGTAGAGCGAGTAGTAGCTCAAGGAAGTTAGAGGCTAGTGAGCCGTGTGATCGAAGCCACGAGGGTCCTAGCGTTGGGATGTTTGGGTCAAAATGTTAATTTACTGTTATTATCTCTTGATGTTTGATTTCCTAGTTATTGGGTTCGATGTCGCTATGATTACGAGCATGCTGTTTGGTGATTAGTTAGGGAGGGCTACTTACGGAGTATTTTATATACGCACCCCCTCTACCTTAATTGTTTCAGGTGTAAACAGGGCCCTCGACCGTGGTGATGATGTGGAGGAGGCTTGACTGAGGAGGGATCACTAGCTACGTTTTTGTTTAGGATAGCTGAAATTGCAGTTTCATTTCTAGAAGCGTTAGAAACTTATTGTTAGGTTTGTACCAGACATTGGGTTGACTCACGAAACATTTTTTTTTTCTATTGATTATTCTTGTGCGAACTGTTGTTTTGCGGTTATTATTATTATTCTAGTCTCTGATGTACTTTGAGTTACTGGACCAAATGATTGTTTTTTTTTTTATTTGGATTTCTAGCCACAGAGGCAGACATGAAATTTTTAGGAATTGGTTATGGTATGAACCACTAGTTCTTCTTAAAATAATTGTTTCATGTCTTTGTGTTGAAGAAGGGATGAACAGGGGGGTAATAGCATTGCCTCAATATTTCATGTCGAAATTTCGGAGACATTACACTTTATGTTACCTTTAATGGGAAGGGGTGAATAGGTAATATGGTGTCGTTATCCCGTTCTTCATAGTGAAATTCGGGGGCGTTGCAGTTGATATTAGAGCCGACACGTTCCTGTAGACTGACCTAGTAACTAGGGTGTGTAGGAGTAGTGGTCCCGGTCGGCCTTCTTGTCATCGACCAGGTACGCCTAATGATTGTTGTTTATGAACTTATATGTCCCCATAATGAATTGCTTTTGTGTTTAATTCTTTCCTCATCAGTTATGGTTATAGCCTTGCTTATTTAGGCCTAGGGTGTTCAGTGAGTGTACTAGTTAGTGTGTACTTGACTTTCCACTTATGTGGAAGTTTCGACTGCCACACTCCTTTGAGACTATGCGTAGAGTAACGTGCTAACGTTTTGCTTGATGATGTTATGCTCTTTCATCCAGACAATGCCACCCCGTCGTAGTATGAGGTTGCGTGCAGACGTCGACCCAGCCTTCGGAAGTGAGAATGCGGCGGACCCACCGCCCCCTCCGGCTGGTGTTCATGCAGGGGTAGTTCCTTCAATTACTTCAGCGGAGACTCAAGGGCAGCTGAATCCCCCAGTTCCCTCGACAGTTCCCCATGTGTACTGTAACGCCCCAGAACTTCCCACACACTTCTAGGTCACGTTAACTACCCACCTGTCTAAACTTAACACCAAACATGAGATGACAACTCCCTGTGAAATAATTATATAAAATAAAGCTTCAATTCTCATCAATTTACCAATGAATCAACTCTATAGAATATAAATCAAACATCGTCCGTGGACAACCTCATGAAGCAACTTTATTATTCCAACTAGGCAAACTCAATGAATGGAAGAAAACTAGAATAAACACCTATTCCGAAATAAAGTAGACAACGAGTGGGAACCTCCCAATTATTCAAATAAGAACAAATAGTTTATTGACCAAACCATAAGGTCTTAACCATCTAAACCTAAGCTAAGCAAAAGTAACTACGCAGCCTATGGTCATCGCTCGTCATGTCTCCTCCGTCTCATCACCATGGTCGCCAACGAATCCTTCACCTAAAACAATAATTGTAGAGGGGGGGTGAGTATATAAAATATACTCCGTAAGTAGCCCTCACCAACAACACGCAAACATCATGCTCACACAAAATCATGAAACATTCATAATCATGCTCTTCATCACATTATGCAATCAAACATAGACACACTCTATCAGATTCGGCGACAACCACAACCATGAACAAATTAGTTACCAACCTCGAGTCTCCCTAACATCTCAAGCACCTCTACGCTTATCACAGCTATCCTAGCCTTCCACAGCTAACTCCTTCGAGTAGAGTCGGCCCCTGACCATTTTTACCCAGAGCCCCGACACTACTACATCGGCCCTCGACCATTTTTACCCAAGGCCCCGATAACTTCACCATCTATCGGCCCTTGACCATTTTTACCCAAGGCCCCATTAGTTTTCCTTCCAAGACTCCTCGCATCGACCCTCGATCATTTCTACCTGAGGCCTCGATACTCAATTAGTGACGTATCAGCCACCGACCATTTATACCCGAGGCCCTGACACTCATCCATTCACTTTTCCCAAGAATCCAACGTTACTTATAATAACCAACTCCACATCAACCCATAGCCTGCGAACAGGGTCCGAAAATATGCTTCAATAACACCCACATCTCATAAGAAAATAATATGATTCAGACCAGCACGCTCGCATCATAAAGAAACATTTATATAAACTATACAGGCACGCCCACATCATAAGAAAGCATAATCACAATAATTCTATTATAACGTGCATCCTTTGTAAACACACATCATCCCACAACAATTCTCAGCAGTTTAGTAAGGCAAAATTACACCGTTATCACCGACAAATATTCAACATTACACCAAGTATATAGATTAACACAAACGAGAGTTAGCTAGCACAAAAGCGTATCAAAATCAATATTAAACATCACATAACGGCACATTAGAACCCATCTAATACACATTAACGCACGCACACGCCACTTGTCTACTTACTCACAACTGCGCCCCTAAGTTTTGCGTCGATCTCACACTTAGGCAGTAAACAAAAAAAACAGCAAGTTACAAATACTTTTCAGCCTTCGAAATCAATTCTAAGAGGGTTCAAATGATTCATTACCGCAAAATCGACTTCGTATAGGTGTGGGTAACTTAGATCTAACTCGCCAAGGTATGGGTAGCCTAAATCGAGCTTCGAACGGATGTGGGTCACCGCCAAACATCCTAAAAACACTACTGTAACGCACGAATCCCGCCTCTGGTTTTGTTACTCGAGTGGCTACTTTTGCTCGATGCGGAGGGATTGTCGCCGTTCGTGGCCCCCGGAGTTCCTGTTCGTCGGAGACGGCCGCCAGGGTTGCGCACGTCGCCGGAGGATGAGGTCGTAGCAGCAGGTCGTCGAGGCTGCTGCGGATCTGATCCGTTCGTCGTGCGCCGCCGCGAGGAGGAGGCCGCGTTGGTTCTTGCAGATCGCCGGAGTTCGTGGAGAACGCTGGGCCGTTCGCCGGAGAAGAAGACACGGGGGTGGCGGCTTGGCAACAACACCGCAGATCGACTAAAAGAAAGAGAGGTGAAGATCGGGCGGCGGAACGGGCAGCAGACCACGACGAGGAGCGGCGGCGGAAGGTTGTAGTGGACGGTTGTGCGTCGGCGATGTCGTCGGTTGCCGGAGGAAGAGAAGAAGAGAAGGGGGTTGGCGGCTAGGGCAAGGGGAGGAAGAAAGAGATGGAAACCTAGTGTGTTTTCTTTTTTTTCTTTTTATTAATTTTCTTTTCCTTTGTTTTAAAACCAAACCAACCCAAAAAGCCCAACCCAACCAAGTCCAAAAGAAAAGGAAACCCATCCCAACTTAAGATAAAACCAACCACACGGAGCCCGATATATATAAATTTAATTAAAGTTTAATTTAAAAATTAAATGAAAAATCTCCTGATTC
>NW_019104864.1:105038-132914 GCF_001995035.1 Momordica charantia | reverse complement strand
GGTCTAGAGCACATGTTTTTGATAATAACCAGATGGGTTTTTTAGTCAAAAGTGTAATATAATGTTTTTATTTCCAAATGTTTGTGATATTAATGTCAAAGTTATAGCAGTCTTTGGAAGTACTGTCTCCACTTTTGTTCATCTTTTTGGCTCTAGTTGTTAGAAGTCATGTCTACGTTTACAAAAAGTTTAAATTTGTATTTGATTGATGACTTTTAAACAAAAGAAAAAAAATGTAATGGGTATTAAAGAACATAAGAAAAATTGGGCAACTTTACTAAGTTTTTGGAGAATATGAATTATTATAGGCTGTGATAAAAATTTACCTTCAAAAAATTCTTCTAAAAATACGTGTAAATATTAAGTATGTAAGATTGCAACTTTGAAAAATTAAGTTTAGTAAAATCTTATCTTAAAATATGAGTTGAAGAAAATTCTCTCTTTTGAGTATATAATATATATATAATGATCTAGAATTGCAACCATATATATATATATATATTTGAATTTAAGACTTGGCACCCTAAAAATTAATTCCAAAATGGGGACTACTGTTTTAGAAATGCAAACTAATCATAGCTTCATTGAAAAATAAATCATATTTTAAACAATTTTTTTTTTTTAATTTATTGAATCGTCCAAAAGTCTCCCATCTTGGAGAATTTTTGCACAATTCCCTGTTGGAATTGTAATATTTCAGGCATACACATTTGACAGATTCAAAGTATCAAAAGGGAGATTGCAGTTTCAAACACTTAGGCCCGTGATAATCATTTCTAATTTTGTTTTCCTGTTTTCTTTCTCGATTTTCTGGTTTAAAAAAATAGAAAACCAAATTTTTTAATAACTATTTTTTATTTTCTATTTTTTGAAAAGTTAGAGTATTTTTTTTAGTTAAACAATTTTGAAGATAGGGATTGAACCATGGATTGAGATGGGAATAAGTTACTCATCTATATAGATATGTTCAGATTCATAGAAATTTAGGGAGTTAGAGAGAGATAGGTTAGAAAGAGAAAAATGTACGTAGAGATGGTGAAAGGGCAGGATTGAGAATGTTTGACCCATCCTCATTTTTCTTTTTAAATTAAAAAATTATATATATATTAGAAAATTTTGTATTTGTATTATTTACTAAAATAAATAATTAAGTTTAAAAATATTTAATATTTTATTAATAATTTAGTAAAATTGTTCACATAAAACATATATTAACTATTTAGCGAAAAGAAATCAAGGATGGAGTTTTGAGGCAGGGCAACAAATGCATTCTCCATCCCATGATTTTAAATATCTATCAACATGTCGATATGTCCATCGACATGTCCATGTATCCATAGGTTCGATATCGACATAAGGGGTAAATCGATATTTCCGTAATATTACAAAAAAATCGACAAAATACAAAAATATCAACAAAATTTCACTAATATAGACATAATATTAATATTAATTGTTAATGCGTGAATTATGCTCTCCCGGTTTACAGCTCTCGTCGATGTTGAGTCGGTTTACAGCTCTCGTCGATGTTGAGTCGGTGTACCATGACTCCTCGATCGATTCCTGTCATATCCTCATGTGACCACGCGAACACGTCGGCGTTGCTTCTGAGGGAGTTTATAAGGCTCTTTCTTTCTTCCTCTCCGAACCTGGTTCCAATGTTGACTCAACGATACTCGGATGACCAAGTATAAGGCCTTAGTCGATGACCAAGGCTCGGGCTTGCTTCCCCGAGTGGTCGGCAGCTTCGTTCAGGCTCTTCTTTTCAAAACGTTGCTGGCTTCCACCAGGGCTCGCGTTGACTTGCTCCATTCTACCCTTCTCGGATCTAGGTTTCACCTCGGCTAAGTTTGCTTGAACTGTATAGTTCCCACATACAATGCTAATTGTTAATGTAATTATGCTCTTCCATTGCGTCCAAGGTTCGCACCAAATTCGATGATCAAGGGACCGAATACCTACAAAACCGAACAGAACCTAAACCGGTGTGACTTTTGTCACACGGGCTCTGATGCTTAAGTTTGCAAGAGGAGAGTTGATGAGCAAAGTAATTAGGGTGTCATTCTTGCTTACCTTAGGGTTAGACAACATGATTTATTTATAGTCACTTGGAAGGTTGTAGAACCTTCTAAATGAGCCCTAGATGATTGGGCGAGAGAATGTTGGGCTTGACACTGAACTGGGGTATCAATCGGTTGGCATAGGAACCGGGGGGAGAGAGTGAGTAATCTCCTGACCCAAAGGCCAAGATATCTTGGCGCCTCGGTGCCGAGGTGGTCTCGGCGCCAAGGTGGGTCGGATTTCAAAAATGGGCCGATCCCAGTCGTCGATGACCTCGGGTTTCTTCACGGTCCGACCTGTATTCTCGTTTGGTCCATTTTTTTCCCTATAACATTAATCATTTTTAACTTGTTTAGAAATGGTTAAACGATTATTTGTTAATTTAAATATTTTTTGAGTTTTTTTATTTTTTCCAGAAATATCCATCGATATCGACATTTTATCGATATTTTTATCGACATTTCTATGAAATTTAGACCTCGATATTTCCATCGACATCGACATCGACATTTAAAACCTTGCTCCATCCTGGTTTATTTTTTGCAAAGCTAGGAAGAGGGAAGTTCTTCCCATTCCCACTCCAACTCCATCTGAATAGGTTGGGTAGGTGGAATATTTTTACAGCTTTAAAGTAATATCAGCGTGCAATAATGTTAAATCGGGGCATTATTGATGAAGGTGATAGATATTTAGAAAATTCGACGAGATAGAAAAGAGATCTATTGAAAACAGCGAGCTCGAGTTGATTGACTTAGGGGACACATCGAAGAATAATCATATGGAAATTCTGGATGAAGCGGGAAACTTGCAAGACTGGTGAATATGAGATGGAATGTTTTCATCTAATGGACAACATAACTAATGCTCTATTGCCTCACTGTCTTCACGGCATCACACCATATTGGTTAAATGTATGATTTAATTAATGCTAGCTCTCTCAGGCAAATGGGGCTAAATTTTGGCATGTGATTGGCAAGAATGTGCTAGAGTTTTGTTTGGATGTCCTTAATAATGGTAGGTTCATGGAGTCCCTTAATCGTCCTATTAGTTTATGTGAATGGTGATTTGTAAGATTATCTTGAAAACTATGGCTAATTGCCTTAAATCTTTGTTGGGATCCTTCATTTTCCCTAATTCTCGTAGTGTTTTTGTACCGGCCGGGTCGAAATATTATTGGTAACGCAATCTTGGGTTTTGAATGTATGCATACCATTAAGAATAAATGAGAAGGAAATCTACGTGTAACATTGATGATAAAGTGGCACCATTAAGAATAAATGAGAAGAAAATCTACGAATAACGCTGATGACAAAGTGGGGTGGCATTTCTCGAGAAATTCATTTAGTATTGGGATTTTATGATGCTTTTGTAAACTTGATTAGGTGATATATTTATCTTTTGTCTCATTTTCATTTATGATCAAGCGGTTAAGTAAAGGTCATATCAAATAACCTTATAAAAGATTTCGAGGTGGCTCATTCATGTCCTCCCATTATTTCTTACATACGTCTCTTGTGTCTGACAAGTTAGAAAATCGACTATTTGTTTGTCCGAATTCACCGTGGAATGATAAGAAAAATAATGTATCATTGATAAGTTGAAGGTGAAATTAAGTTTCTCATCCTGATAGGTACTATTTGGAGAGATGAAAATTTTAGAGAGATAAAATTTATAGAGTAAAAAATTAGGGAGAGAAATTTTATAGAGAAAGATATGTCAAAAGAAAAAAAAATCAGCATTTGATGAAGAAAAAAAGAACAAGAGATTTTTACAACAATAAATTTATTTTTAAAAACTACTTTTCGGTTTTTTGAAATTTACTCAGAATTTTAAAATCGTTTTAAAAAAATAGAGAACTAAAAGCTAAAATCGTTTTCATTAAAACACTAAAATTGTTATCAAATAACCAAAATTGTTATCAATAACCATTTATTCTTTCTAGGTATTAGAATACATATATATGAATTAAATTTATCCAACTCATAAGCTTAAGTTTTTGGGTTGAGTTGTGGTTTATTCATCTTTAACATGGTATCAGAACGAGAGGTTATGTGTTTGAATCCATCAGTTTAAGCTTTGTTTCCTCCCCATTTATATTGATTTCCACTTATTTGGGTTTTGATGTAATTTTTCAAGTCCACAAGTGAGGGAGTTTATTCATTAGACTTATTAAAAAATATATTTTTTTTTAATAAAAATATTAGAATACAATTTTGATTCTAAAAGTTCACCCAATTTCTATTTTGGCCTCTAATAGACTTGTATAATCTATACATACGAATGATGTGAAATAAATAACAAGTCACCAAAACTTAAGTGGATGTAAATTCACCATTTTTATTTCCGGAAGGATAACTTTTATTTCATTTTTCACTGCGGTAAATTAGGGTATTAACAAACTAATATAGTTACCCGCTAATATTTAGTGAAATTTAAAATATTATTAATTATTCATTAACATATATGTTATAAATTTTTTATAATTATCATTTTGCAATATAATATAATTTATAATATATTATGTTTCTGAATTATGAAATAGTATATTTATCAAAATTTTATCTTCTTATATTAAAATTTCAAATTCAAAATCTGAAGAAACATACCAATGTTGTTGTCAAAATCTCTAAATTTATCAAAATTTCATGGACTAAAATAAATGTTTTCAAAATATATGGACCAAATAAGAAATTGAGATAATATCTTGGGAGGGCTATTTTTAATTCTTAATTTCATAAATGTCTTTAGTTTTCTAAATTTACACTTTTAGATTTTTTTCATGTAGGATTTTATTCTAATACCGTTTCTACTCTTATTTATTGCTTTTTATTTTATTATAATTTTAAAATTTAAAAGATTTGAATCTTTAATTTGTTATTATATTCATTTAATTATTGTGGGCCCCGTTCAATTATTCAACCTAAATTCCTCAAATCTGTCCTCCAAAAAAAGAATTTATTGTATCACCAATTAAGAACTTCCAAATTTGTATGCTTCCTTCTCCAACCTTGATTTTTTTCCCTGACGTCTTCTTTTTTTTCGTGCATATCTTCATTAACGTCACAGCATTGAAGTACATACCGTGTGTACTTCTTCAGAGCTTCCATCAACGAGCGATTTTTTACTTCTTCTTTCCATCACCGAATAGACTTTCCGTCGACCTCGTTCAACGTTTCTAACGCCGTGCAGCTTGTTTCCGTCAACGAGGTATTTATTCCTTCAATTTCCGTCGCCGAATAAACTTTCCGTCGACGTCTTTGAACGTTTCCGACGCCGTTCAGCTCGTTCCTCGTCTCCTGTCCCCTTCTGTTTTTACCATTAATACTTATTAGTCTTCCGTTAAGATTGGTATATATGGGGATATATTTTATGTATGTGTACAGAAAATGGAAGTTCTAAACGTCTCACAGTCTTAGTATTCCTGATTATATTCGTATATATAGGTATATATTGTATATGTGAATATATCTTATATGTGTATACATATATCTTATAGTTCTGTAGAAAGGGTCCTCCATACCATTTGTAATTATTAGTCTTCCGTTAAGATTGATATATATGGGGATATATTTTGTTTATGTGTATAGAAAATTGAAGTTCTAAATGTCTCATATTCTTAGTATTCTCGATTATATTCGTATATATAGATATATATTGTATATGTGTATATATCTTATATATGTGTGTATATATCTTATAGTTGTATACAAAGGGTCCTCCAAAACTGAAGTTTTAAACGTCTTTATGGATGAAGCGAAAAAAGTTCTTGATTTCGAATTTGGGAGATTTTTGGACGGGATTTGGAGATATTTTGGGAGGTTATGATTTCAATTTTGGGATTTTAGGGTTTTGTTTTTAATGGTTTGGTGTTTTAATTTGTTTTGGAGAGTATCATTGACCTAAAATTATGAGATTTAAAGTATAACCTTCCAATTAATCAATTTTGCATATTAAAATGAATTTAAAAATTAATTTGTAAATACAAGAGGCTATTTAAGTAATTTATATGATGGTGTAAATTCTATATATTCCAGTAATTAGGATCTTTAAATAACTCATGAATGTACTAATCCCTAAGAAATTGAATCTATATTTCAGCCCATTTGCCCCTAAATGAAAGTAAAAAATAAAAAAAATAAAGGAGTCTTGTGACCATAAACAATGAAATTAGAATAAGAGGTAGAGATAGAGAGTCGGAAGGAATCATCCTTACAGGGGTAGGAAGAATGAAGCTATTCAAGAAGGACATTACCATTCAAAAATTTGGATTGAAAAGTACCCAATACGAGTACAAAATTCATCGCACCGACATACCCCAATTCAAGTTGATATTTTTTTCATGTTTTCTCGTAAATTTCTTTGTACTGGATAAAAAAAAACAATATATCTGGGGATTAACTTAAAACAAAAATGGAGACTAAAAAATCAGAAAAAGGTACATTTGCCAACTTAATGTTAGCCAATTTCAACCTGTCTTTTTCACCTTCTTTGAACTGCACCTTCCTAACATGGCTTCGGCGCACCGCAAGACACATAATTGGGACCAATATCACCTCAATTTTCATACAATGTATAATATATAAAATTCCTCCATTATTCACTAAAATGATCGGCATCACAAAACTACGTCGTATTACTTAATACAAAAATTTCCCTACTTCTCAATTGAAATTTAATGAGAGGCTTATAAACAAAAACCTCTTTACATATAAACAAATGTTTCTTTTTATACACAGTATACATATATTCTTAATCAAATAAAAATAAAAAAAAAGGAGAGAAATCAGCCTCTTACGATCTGATCATCCCATTCAGAAGGAAAAATTCCTCGTAATGAAAAAGTTAACGGGGGACCGAGTCGGAACTCAGTTGCCGGGCGCCGAGTTAACGAGCGAGTTGTGCCTCTTGGAGGGGCCTGACGGCGGGACCGGAACCCCCTTGGGAAGGAAGCTGAACACTTGGCCTCCGTATCGGAAACCCATGTTGTACTCCGGCGAGAAATTCCGGGTCCGGCGAGCGGAGTCGCCCTGCAGGATTTTGTGAGCCGCCGCCGCCATTGTCGCCGGAGCAGGCCTTGCGGAGCCGCAGCCCACGAGGAGGAGGAGGACGACGACGACGAATAAGAGCGCGTAGGGGCCATTGCATGAAGTGGCGCGTGGAGATGAGATCAGACGGGCGGCCATGGAAGGGTAGAGAGAAGATCAGAAGATGAGAAAATGGATCAAAGGAGAAGATTTAATTTTTGAGAGAGACGAATTTGAAAGAGGATTCATATATTTATATATGCAATTAAATTACGCATGAATAAGAAGGAAAAAGAAAAGGGGAGAGTGGGAAAGTGAAGAGAAATTAGACTCACACGCCAATGACTATTGAGACGAAGATTTTGAATGTCAACGGCTTTGGGAACAAGTATTAAAAATTTTAATAAATGTTAATATTAAAAAAAAATAACTTAATTCAACGCAATGTACACGAATTTGGTGCCGTCTTGGACTAGAGCCACCACGCCTCCACACAAATATTTTCTTTTAATGGGATTCTTTTAATGAATATTTCTTTTCATTATAAAGAAAATTAGTTTTGCTTTTCTGACGTTTTATTATTCAAATTCGTATATTATTTTAATTTTTCGTTAAAAAATTTGAAAACAAGAGATTTAATAAGGTAGCATATGTGAAAATTAAATCTAAATTTTAAAAAACCATAATCGGTGTTTGGTAATATATTTGTAAGTTATTGGTTACCTACTAAATATTTAATTTAATCTAAAATATTATTAATGAATATATTAACATAAATGTTATAGAATTAGTATTCTACAATATTATACAATTTATAATATATTATATTATACATGTTTTAATTTTAATAAAAAATATAAAATAAATTTATAATATGAAATAGTGTGTTCGTCAAAGTTTTTATGATTTCAAATATAATTTTACATTTTAAAGTTTTGGATTTAAAATCTTTTTTAAGAATTTCTTGAATTGCAGTTAAAAACTTTTTACCTCATGTTTTGCAAGCAAAAAAAAACAGAGTGGAATTTTATTTAATTTATCTATTTTTCCCATTAAAAAAAATAAAAATCCTGTAATTGTCATTGCGTTTGTGAACGGGAAGGAGATTTCCAGGGAAAAGAAAACCAGAAACCGGACAATCGTAAGCGCGTGCGCAACACCACCCTCTCACAAGCCTTTAAACGCACCGGCTCATCTGGTCGTTGGCGCGTGGCTGGACTCTCTAAATTCGCGATTGAAACATAAAGTTACAAACATAAATGTTTGTCCCACACGCGCCAGAAAGCGGACTCCATAGATGGTAAGTAAAGGATTCCGTCATTAATGAAGAAACTAGTCTCAGATTTTTATATTAATTGAATTAAAACTCAAAAGTCAAAATTATTTATTTATTTATTTATCATACTCCATCTTTAGATTTTCTAGTAGAATGACACGTTGATGGCTTCCTTCTCTTTTATGTGATTCAAATTCAGTGATCTCACCTAAAATTATTTGAATCACACAACTTTCTAAAGCTTATTTTTAAATTATATTTTTTTTGACAGCGCTTTTAAGCTTGTTTTCGTTATCTCAATTATTTGTGATCGACTGTTTTTACCATAACATTATAATATATTTTATTATTTGAGGTAAAAGTATTTCGATAATATTAAAAGTCAGTTATTGCTTGGTATAACCTTTTTCTTTCTTTCTTTCTTTTTTTTTTTTTGCTTGGTATAATTTTAGACATGCTAAAAAGTTACTAAATGAAGTACTCTTTTGAGAGAAAAGAAAACTAAACCATCAGTATCTATAGGAATCTCGAGATCTCAATTTACAAACATGTTGATGAAATGTCGGTACAAAATCGATGTCAGATATTTTAAGAAAAATTATAAAAATCAAGAATTCATAAAAATATATTTACAAATAACAAATAAGCATTTCACTATTTTTAAATAAATAATAAATTTTATTACTAATATTATTTCTATATCAGTGATATTTAAATACATTTCGTCGATTGTTTAACAATATTGAATGTCAGACACTCATAGACATATGAAAGTGTCGAATGAACTTTAAATATTTTTTCTTCAAAAGGTAACGTGTATTTCATCGAAAAAGAAAAAACAAATCTTTTAAAAAATCATTTGAATCTCAAGAAAAATTTACGAAGAAATTTGTCAATAATGAAATGGATAGATATCCGACGTGAGAAGAAAAACAATCACGTCGGCATTATATTCATGAGTTTTGGAACGAAAATGGCAACGAAAATGCTAAAAAGAGAAGTCTAGTTTACAAAATTGAATGTGAGTTTGATGAATTATAATGTGATGGCGATATTTGTGTAAAAGGAAAAAGGCAAAATAGACAAATAATTAGGTGATCTTTTGCGTGCGAAGGTCTTGTAAGAAAACTAGGCGAGTAGGTAGGGTCCACCACCAAAACATTGAACTTTGACATTGATAGATATCCAAAATTGGCAACGTGGATCTCTCTCTCCACGACTCATTCGTCTCGTATTTGGAAAAAAATCAAGTACTACACGACTATCATATTCTTATCGTTTATATTTATAAATAATTTTTTAATATTGATACAGTTCACGTAATTTTTAATATCACGTCAATGTAACAAGTAATGAATGAAAGGTTTATACTTTCGTAGTATCATAAATTTTATCTACTGTACGGTATGTCATTAAATTCTTGAATTTTTTTGCAAACTTTTTTAAATGGATTATAAATTGAATTTGGGATGCCTTTCTTAACACATGAAATATGTTATAAATTGAATTTGCATTCAATTTTGGATATGTTTGTAATATGACTCCAAAATAACAAATATGATTGTCTATCTTTTACACAAAATGCTTGGATAATTACAAAAAATATAAATATTGATTATATTATTTGAAACTAAGATAACTAAAAATGGGATGACAGGGGGACGTAGAAAATGGAGTGATTTGGAGATTCCCCTCTGGCCTCTCCAATTTGGCCCCTATTATGTTATATTATTCTCCATTTTTTTTTCAATTTTATTTCAAGTAAAATTTTATAATACGCAATATTTGACTGAAAATTTTCCATTTATTTTATGGGGAAAAAAGGGTAATCGTATTGATGAAGGAGTATGAATTAAGCAAGTGGAGTTGAAAATTAAGGGGGATTTCAAAGCTTTGAAAGAAGGGGTTTGATAGTTGGACATGTGGGATTTGTTTACAAATGTTAGGTATATTGAGTGGCATTAATGTCAAATGTCAATTGATTATTCTCTTCATTTTTAAATAATTCTATTCATAACAAACATTTATAGATTTTAATATTAAGACAAAAATTCTTGTTGGGTACGTCTTTACATTACACTACACGAATTCTAAAAAAATATTTAATTTCCAAGGACTATTTGTTGAATTTAGGTAGAAAATTCATTATACTCTTTTTTTTTCTTTTAAGTTAATAATAAACTACCTACAATTTGTATTTTAAGCAAGTATGTTATAGAAATTGTTTAAAGTGGCAAAATAATTATTTATTCTTTTATTATTTATCTATGTCATGTACAAGTTATTTTAGAACAAAAAAGAGTAAAAAAAAAGTTAGTTTAATAACTTTAATTCCATCAAATGTTTTGATGATCAAACTTGCTATCAATCGAGTTGGGTTGTCCACTCGACTCGGTTCCATCAGGTAGAAGAACCGCCTAATTAACCTGCAAATTTGGGTTAGTAAAAAAATCTCCTCTTACCCGACCCAATCCAACCCGCATACACTTTTATGAGGAACTGCTAGTAGACACCGCGTGGCTAAGAGTGGTGGAAATGTCCTAGAGGTTGCTGTTGTTTTTGCAACAAAAAGGGTTGTGGCTCGCATAGTGGAAGTCTACACTCGCTTAAGGGCCTAGGGTTACCGAGCTTGACGACCTACTTGCCATTGAGAAGGCAAAGCTTAACGACTCCTCCTTAGAAGATTTCGTCTTCAAACTCAATTCTTATCCAGACTTCGAAAAGAAGATCCAGATGGATGGCCTTGACTTCGCTTTGGCGTGCATCCGAAGTCGGGCTATTGACCTTGACTTGAAGCCCATTGAGGATGCTTTGGAATGGAGTTAGGTCGAGGTTTCTAATGAGCTTCTCTATAAATACCACCCTCTCGTGGTTGAGGGAATGCCAGAGCACGAGGTCGTAGACAACGCTACCTTGAGAGACCTCCACGTAGGAGCATTTACTCTGCGCCTTTCTTTAGTGCTATGCCCATTGGCGGAGCTATCAGAGCAATCTTCGATCATTCGTAATCATAAGTGTTAAATGGGTAGAGCTTATATTGTCTTGAATCTTTTCCACATACGACACTTATTGTTGATGCCTATTTCTAGGCAACTGTTGAATAGGTGTTACGTAAGTGTCACACAAATCTTCATCTCTTAGCTCAAGCTTAATCACCTACATACAGAAATCTAGTACCAGCATGGTGCTTTACTGGTTGCACTCTAATGCCTTAAGTTAATATTGGAATGTGAGCAAATGGGTTTGAAGTATTAAGTATTTTTTAGTCGAGATTTCATCACCTTTTCGGGTAATGAATTTTGTGTACCTTTATTGAGGTTCAAGTGTTGCTTTTATATGGAGAGAGAGAGCAGGATGGAGGGATGTTGGACTCCTTATATACTGCCTCTCTTTGACTTTTCAGAGTAGTGTGGCGCCAGGGAGGACATCCACCTGACACACCACCAGGCGTGCCACAGGTCCTAACTGCCAAATTCGCTAATTGTATTCGTACTGTTTATTCGCTGTTAGTCTGTTGCATCTGAGTTTGATCTGTCGGTGTGCTCAACACCTCCTCTTGGAGAGGCTCGTGAGATTCACGTGTTTTCCAACGGGTGACCACATGGTGCTTAAAATCTGGCCCTCAATAGGTTAGATGTTCACACTCTAAGAAAATATATATAAGAAATATTAGATATATGTTGACAATATGAATATATGTATGAGTTGTTAATTTGCAAATAATATATTTTTGGAATTAAATTAACGAAGTTATTTTTCTCAAAAAAGAAAAAGAAGGAGAATGAGACCGACATTTGAGGGGCGGATATGAAGGGAGGGTTAAGTTGACAAAATGGAGAAAGAGAGAACTTTTCTTATGGCTGAAAAAATGGGACATTGTTATTCTTAATTTACATTTATTATTATTATGTCATTCTACTTGGAAAGTTTGAAAATATTTGGAAGATGTGTCAAATAAATTTAAGGGTTTTTTGAAAGTTTCATACACAGCAATATTCTGCATACCCAAAAGCACATGGGTTTGTGAGACTTTTGTATCTTTTTGTTGGGGGAAGTTAAAACTCTCTAATTGGGTATGTGGTTCCTTTGAAATATGTGTCCATTTTTTGCCATACTTCTTTTGTTTTGAGTTTCTGTCACCATAGACTTAAAAAAATYTAGGGCTATCTTGCAAAAGTAAATTGTTCTTACATGAAGGTAGATGGTGAGGCAATGGCAACGACAATATGATGTAGTGGCGAGAATAGTGGTAGCTCGATCGTTCGCAAAACAATGACCAGCGATGGGTGACAATTGTCGAAAGAGAAGAGWGGAGGAGAATAGGGGARGAGGGAGAGAGTAAAATCACTATAAAAATATTATTAAATTAATATATATTTTGTCGTATGAGTAAATACATTTAGCAACTTAATTGCTATGTTATTTTAACATTAAAGTATCTCAAGAACTATTTATAACAATTTATCAAATACTCAAGAATCAAAAGTGTAATTTTTTGAAATTTTAGGAACTAAATAGAGAAATATTTCRAATAAAAAATATGTTTTAGTCTAATAGTTTGGGTGGTTTGGAGTCTCAAGAATATTTTGAGGGGTGCACTCCCCGATAATAAAAAAAATATTTTATCCTTTAATTAATTTAAGCTTTATGTGTTTGTTTATGGTGAAGAATGTGTTAAATGGCATAAGGACAATGGTTTCGAGAGTTGGGTTMTGGCCAAAATTGATTCTAAAATGATTCATTTAGTTTAAGAAAAATAAAACCTACACCAAAATATTACTTTTATTAACTTTTTTTTTTTTTGAAATCGAACAGATCAAAACTAAGTAGATTGATTACCTCAATCAAATGATCAACTGGTAAAGTCTATCAAAATAAAGAAAAATGAAGTGGACAAGTACTATTTAGACCAACTCTATTAGATCAATTTCATGATATATATATATTTTTATAATTTCAAGTTTCAGATTTCTTCTTTACA
This sequence comes from Momordica charantia, assembly GCF_001995035.1. The sequence continues at coordinate 119,572 of NW_019104864.1, read as the reverse complement.
ACATGCTACGAAAACCTAAGAAAATTTGTAAGCAAAAGCATGTATAAACTATGACGTGAAAAGAAGAAAAATAATTAGTTCATTACCGGTGAGGACCAATCTTATTTTCACCGTTATTAAATATTTGACAACTAAGAAAAAAAATGCAAAAACATAAATATTTTAGAAAAACAAATTATCAATTTTTTAATAGCAACRAAGATAAGTTTTGAAATATTCTTTTTATTTTTTTTAGTACCAATCAAGTATTTTTCTTAAAAAAAAAAAGAATTAAAAAGTACCAATTACAAAGATGATTTATCACTTTAGTTAGCCTACACATGCAAAACATTATCCCTACCTTGTCAGCTTTTGGTTGCAAAGATTTATAATTTATTTTCTTAAAAAAGAATGTGGTGATAATATTTCCATGGCTAAAGTGTAAGGGAAATATGTGCAATTATCCCTTTTTTGTATTCTTTCCCCTGCTTTCAACTTGTTTTAGAGGTATATTTTTTATTTGGGTAAATTGAAACTTTGAACCCTTTAACATTTCAGTTACTTTTAGTCTATTTATACCTTTTAAAACTTTCAAAAAGTTCTAAAAAAAATTCTAAATTTTTAGTATTTAATTTGTCCCTACCAATAATATTATTAAGTTATTACTTAGCATGTCACAAGTTGATTATATATAATTTAAAGATTTTATGGTTAGTTGATTTCTAACAAATACAGATGTTTGATGATGTAAAACTTGAAATTGATAAAATTAACAGATATAAATCTATTAAAGACAAAATTAATAGTTCATCAACCAATTAAAATCTTTTTAAATTATAAAAGATTAACAAACACGACACAAAAAGTTTCGAAACCTATTAAAAATTTTGTGTCGAAACCTATTAAAAATTTCTTTAAGTGAAAAGATAACAYAGATACAACAAGAACTATCATCCCCGCTTCAAATATAGAAAGGTATGTTCTAGATTTACCTGATAAATAATGTTGTTTATGAGCTTACAAATAAGACTGTTAGAAAACTACATTACTATTACTTTTTCTTGATATGACTCAAAAAAATAATTAAAAAAGGGATGTCTATGTCCAAAGTCTTGCATTGAAAGAGAACCTCCTTTATTTAAGAGAAGATAGACATGAGAAAGAAAAGTTGGTAAAGGTATTTAATGAAAGTGAAAAAATATCTTTTCAATATTTATGTTTCAACCATGGTAAAAAGCTAGAAGATRGATGGGTTATAAATGGCTGTTCCCAAAAATAGTTTTCAAAAAAAAAAAAAAGGTTTAGTGGGAATATATTTATCTAGAAATTTTTTTTCSGCTTATTTTCCGGAATAACTGTTAAATTATACTAAATCCAAAAATTTAAGCGAACCAGTTTCGATAAATTTAATATTTTATAGATACCTTAATGGTAGGGTCTTCCACCCTGTTTATGATATCATGTGAAATTACTTCTGAACCTGAGCTAAAAGATTATGATAAATTTAAGCTGATAACTTATTTTTTATATGAAGAAAAAAAAAGTCTTAATCTTTATTAAGAAATTACCAACTTGATATAAATGATTTAAAGTGCACAATGAGGTTTCCTTTACAAATCACAAAATTATAATTTTCAAAGATAGTTTTTGAAGAAAAATGAAATAGAAAGCTGTTTAAAAATAATCTTATGGAAGCCCCTGTACTTCTTCAGTGTATTTATGATTGATCAAATATCATTAATAAAATGTAAAAGAAAATTTACAAATTTTTAAAAAGTCAATATCACTTAGTTTTCTTCTTGGTCAAATCGTTGAGAATTATATAAATTTAATTTTGTTTTAGAAAATGTGACATGCACATGATACCACACTTAAATTTTTTTTCCAATTAAAAGTTATTCTTTTAAAGGTCTTTTGTAGTTCACTAAAAATATTTATGAGTGCAAATTTTCATAAATAATTTATAATTTTTTCTACCTACTCAAATTTGTAGCCATCACTATAGATATTATGGTCAAACTCATCAACATGTTTGGTATAAAATTATATAGACTTTTGGTTTGCTTTCAAAATTGTGCTTGTTTTAAGGATCATAACAAATTAACAAAAGTATTTTATTGAACCATGTTGGTGACCTTAATTAAATGATATTTTTGTTCCAAATTTTACCACATCTTCTCCTTGTGATTAAATTTTTCCTTGCCATAATCCTTCTACCTCCACGCGGCATTACTCCGTCAGGCTTTCAAAAAAATTTTCATGCGTAARTCCACTCTCTRTATAATCGCACTTGGAATAAAGTCTATTTGTTTCCTCACATGCATTAAAGTCAAGTTTAATTAATGCTATATAAACTATGAAAGCTTTATACCATAGTGCATTTGTCCAATACTTTGAAAGCTTTAATATAGACACTATTTGCATAAACAAATAATTAATGTATGGGATTATAGTATTTGATTTTGAAGAAAAATGTGGTTTTGCCTTATTCAAAATTTTGAAGCAAACTAGACAGGACATTAATTTTTATCACTTATTCAAAATTAAGGTTCAATTTAAYGACATTGATTTTAATTTCAATATTTTGCCTTATTTCTAGAAGCGATTGTCACAATACCACACACATTTTGAATGAGATGTATAATAAAAAGTTATTTTTTACTTAAAACATGTTTCTCATATATCTAATAAATAATTATGAGGAAGCCAACATGAACCTAGCTCAACGGTAATCGATATCTAACTCCTTCTCTTGAGGTTCGAAGTTCAAGTGATTATAAGGAGAATGATACTTTATCTACAGGGGTGGATGCACTTTGGGCCGATGGCTTATTCAATTAATACATACATTGTGTGCAACAAGTTTGGAAATTTGAAAATAAATAAATAAAGTCAAAGCGAGCATAGCTCAACGATAATTGACGTATATTTCAAACCAATAAGTTATAAGTTCGATCCCCCCACCCCAATRTTGTATTAAAAAAAAAAAAACAAGTTGGGGAAATTGATGTCAATATAAGCCCAACTTAGTGGTAACTGTCACATGTTCTTGATGGGGAAAAAAATCCTTATTTCTACCGCGGGAATAAGCATAAAAAATTGAGAAATTAAAACAAATAACAACAATAAAGAAAACACAAGAATTAATGTAGAAAACTTCAAACCCGAAAAAAAATAAAGGCCCACAAGGAAAAATTCATTAGGTGAAATTATAATCACATATATTTCTAATAAGGTTCAGTTAACTAAAGYTGATATACTAGGTTTAAAGTATTCTAATTGAGATGAATAAAACTAAAGGTCAGAGGCTCCTTTTATAGTAGTTGAAGCACATCCCTCCTTATTTCTTCTTGATGTAGGACAAACTTAAATTATAATATTTTGCCAAAATCCAACAAATTCCACCTTGACAAGATAACTTACACTATCAACATAACTTCCACGACATACACCTTGCATAATTATCAAGCCAATGCTCATGTGTAAACTTATGGAATCACTGAAATTACATCTTTTATCATGGTAAAGGGGACATACCATAAGGATAAATTATATATTTTTTCAGAGGAATCGATCATCATCTCCCTTGACGAGAGAAAGACTATCAGTATGCAACCCAGAGTCCTTTGACGAACTCACTCTGTTATGACAATCTTTCTTCATGTGCGTAGACTATCTGCATCCTTAGCAACAAGCTTCTTTTACATGAAGTTTTTCTTCTTCTTCCAATTGCTAACTACAAATGCTGAATCTTCATGTGAAGTCCCTTTAGCCTTCGGCCTTCTTTTCCCTGACAACAGTTTACTAGTAGCCTTGACAAAATTCAAAGTATCATTCACGTACATCAAGATCAGTGCTTCATGTGTTTATAAGAAGGTGGAAATGACAAGATTAGTCTAAGTGCCTTATATTCGCCATCTACCTTCACTTTGATCGTCTCCGGCTCAAAGATAATGCTATTGATTATTCAGATGATATGAAATTTTCATACCTTCCTCCTTTTATAGTGTGGGAAACTACTAGGTATAGATGATTTGAGATGCCCTATGTCTAATACAATGTTTCGAGCTTCTCTCAAAGTTCTTCGGCTGTCGAAATTCTATGTACATTCGCAAGAATATTCTTAGCCAAATCTGTTCGTATCTTGCTTGACAGCCCTCATATCCATTCCCTCTCAATCTTCATCACTCATGTTGGACTTCTTAGAACCTCAGCTAGAACCACTACTGAACTCCACTGGACCACATCACTGGTTAGCTTTTCAGAAGCACCTTCACTTGGTCTTCCCTTCAACGCCTTGTGTAACCCAGATTGTATCAGCACATCMTTGACTTGCACTTGCCACCAGCCGAAGTTGATCTTTCCATCAAATTTTTCCATGTCAATCTTCACTGGACTCATAAAGAATGACATATCTACTTCCACTTCTAGCAAATCTGCAAGTAGTGAAGAACCCACACTACTCACAAAATCGTATCTCGTTTCAAGAAATCTTTTTTGATGTGGAAGTTCAGACAATGTTGCAACCATAGAGCATACATAGAAATTTTAGAAACTATAAACCTAAAGCTCTGATACCACTTGATGGGGAAAAACCCATATTTTTACTAGAGGTATAAGCAGAAAATAACTGAGAAATTAAAAGAAATAAAAATAAAAAAGAAAAAACAAGAATTAACGTGAAAAACTCCAAACCGAAAAAATAAACACGACCCACAAGAAAAAATCCACTTTGTGAAAAAATATTACAATCATTTAGATTTCTCTCCTTGACCCCAATTATACAAAAATCTCTCTCAAACCAAATACAGCTCAGTTAACTAGAGTTAGTCACCTAAGGTCATGAGCTCCCTTTATAGTAATTGGAGCACTCCCTCCTTATATTTTTCCGACATAGGATAAACTTCAATTTTAATATTTTGACAAAAACCCAACAGCTTATTCTTTTGAAGTGAGAAGTCTTTTCTTGCTGTCTACCATCTTAATAATATATTTTTTTTCTTTATTTTTTTTTGTTTTTGTAGAAACAACTATTCTTATTTTCCTCAGCACCCTTAGTTATTGTCTTGGTGCCCTCAAACTTAGTAATATATTTGTTTTTCCTTTAATTTTGTTTATTTTTAAATAATAACTATTTTTTTTTGCAAAGGTAAATATTAAACAAACAAAATAAAAAGGAGGATCTCACAACCAGAGATCAAAACAATACACCTAAAGGACAAACATAAGACAAGTAGAAAGATAAGTAAATCAAGAAAACAAATCCCAAGCTGAGATAATCATAGGATCAAAGATCAAACAACAGCTCTCAGGCCAGGTAGTACAACGATAATATACCTCAGCGTTCAAGGCCTGCAAGAGTACAGAAGGTGACCGAACCATCCCACCCGCATGAACTCTAGCATTACGCTCCCTCCAAATAAATGAAACAGTCGAAATCCATGCCAAGCGCCACATACGACGACAAGCAAATTTCTTAGCACTAATGTGACAAATCCAAGCAAGCTCAATAGACCAATATGAAAACCGATGAGAAGAACCAACCCAAGCAATCATGTCAGACCAGACCTCCCAACTAAAGGAGCACTCAAAGAATAGATGATCTTGTGACTCCATGCCAGCACAAAATGCATAGAAAGTAGGAGGAACAGAAGAGTCCCAACGACATAAGCGATCTCTCGTAGCAAGTTGATCACACACTGYCAACCAATTAATGAAAGAATGCTTCGGAATGTTCCCACCGAACCAAACCAAAGGAAACCAAGGAACAGAAGGCCGAGCCGGCTGCAACACACCCCACGCACTCGACACCGAGAAGAGACCCAACAAATGAAATCTTAGAGACCAGCTGCCGAAGATTAACCCACCCCCGAGGTCAGCACCACGAACCATCGAGAAACATAAAATAAGAAATCTTCGCTCGGGACAAGCGGGCAACATCATAGATAATCCGATCACCAAACCTCGGATAAATCAGACCCTCGGAAGCGAAGCGTCATGCCACACTTATGCTGACCATCTCCAATAGAAAATCGAACTAGAGGCCGAAAATCATCCTGAACAAAAAGAATATCCCATCAACACCTAGAGAATTGAGGCGAATCACGAACGATCCAAATACAATCCCCTGGAGAATATATGTCTCCACTCAAGCCACCCAAAGAGAACCAGCCCGCAGACTAAGAAGCCAGAGCAGCTCATTATAACGGTAGAATTCCAAGATGCCAAGTGATGCACACTTAAACCACCCTCCCGCAAAGGAAGACACACCTTAGACCAAGCCACCTTAGCCCTTGATTGCCTGCCGCTCTTGCGCCCTTTCCACTAGAAAGTGCGAAGAATCTGCTCCACCTCATGAACAACAGAGGACGGAAGAACAAACATACTGGCCCAATAGACCTGAAAACTCTGCAAAACCGAGTGAATGAGTTGGAAACGATCAGCAAATGAAAGCACACRAACTGATCAAATTCGAATATGAGAGCCACTCTTCTCTAGCAGGTGCTTACAATCATTATAGGACAGCCGACGCGAAAGAAGCGAGACCCCAAGATAACGCACAAGTAGCGAAGCCATCGAAAACCCTAAAAAGGCAGCCAACTCTTGCACCTCCTCAACAGAAAGGTTTGTCCCAAAAAATGAACTTTTTCGAGTATTGACAACAAGACCCGCCAACTCCTCAAATGAACCCAAGGGTTCCTTAATAAAGGATAAAGAGACAACATCCTTGCGTGAAGAAATCATCAAGTCATCCGCAAAACATAAGTGAGCAAGTCAACCTTATCACACTTCGACTTATACCTGAAACTCGACAATGACCTATTGAGCATACGAGACAACGCCTYCATAACTATAACAAAAAGATAAGGATAAAGAGGGTTCTCCTAACGTAGACCATGATGACCTGAAAAATAGCCCTCAAGCGCACCATTCAAAGGAATCGAGAACATAGGAGACGTAATGCAAGCTCTGATCCAATTCACAAACCGATCCGGAGTTCCAATAGCCAATAAAAGACCAAACAAAAAATCTCAATGCACCGAGTCATATGCCTTATGAAGATCCATTTTAAGCACACAACGAGGAATACCTTTGTTAAGGTGCACGAATGTGTTCTAACTAATAAAGCTTGGGACCCAGACCTTCAACAGATTAGCTAATAACTTTGAGAGGAAAAATGCAGTGACATTATACAAAATATATATATTAATTTCTTTTTTAAATTTAATATTTTTTTTGTTGGAGTTAAATATAAATCGAAATCAATAAAAAATATTTTCAATTTCAATAAATTTGCATAAAAAATTCTATAATTCTTTTAAGCAAAATTTATTTATTACTATTGAAAAAACTTAATTAGATAAATAATAAGTTTGGTTCAGAAATATTGACACGTGTTTAATAGGYTCCTAAACATTAAAAAATAATCAATAGATCTCCTAGCTTTCAATTTTGCATTTAATAGATCTTCAAACTTTCAATTCTATGTTTGATGGATCCTTAACCTATTAGACTTTTTTAAAGTTCAATAATTTATTCATTCAAATTACCGTACTTAAACAAGTTTGTTCTAGGTTGTGCTCCTGTGTGTTTATGAATTCGATAATCTATGAACACATTGATATGTATTTTTTTTTGGAGAGCACATTGATATTTATTTAATTTATATATTTTGATATTAAATTTGTTAAAGTTACAATTTTTTCCTTATAGTTTCAATATTAAATTACATATTGTATTTAATGAGTCTCCTAACTTTAAACAAATTCAAASGAAAAAAAATTGAAAGTTTGTTTAAGAAAAAAATTTTGTAACTTAACAAATTTAGTATTAAAATATATAACCTTGTTCATGACAAATTTTGGAAAAGTTCACGTGTCCCTCAGACGAGTAGCTTCGCCAAGGATAAATGAGCCTGCAAACCAGAAAACTCRACACCGGTATGGTATCTCGCCTAATACACTCCGACGCTCAAATTATAAATCAGAGTAGAAAATAGGAAAAGACAAAGTTTTAGTGCAGATTATTCACTTGCTTCACAAAGGTGAGTGTCCTTTCCTTTTGTAGGCTTGGATGGCTGATAAGAAAGGATGATGATTGGGATGGTAGGAGTGCTCCGTGCTGTGGGGCTCGTCGCGCTCTAGGTGCCTGATGGGGAGTGTACACCCCCGACAATCAGTGGGTGGCGCCTCCGCCTACAGGCCTGAAACCTATTGCCTACAGCTTCTGGTCGCAGTGCTCAGCGTGCTTCCCGTACAACATGAGTGGAGGCGCGCTTCCCTGCCACCGTAGTGTACGACAAGTAACCGTCTGTGATCCCGCGCCTTGTATCTGCTAATGGGTTTCCTGTTCGATTTTACCCTCAACAAAACTAAATACATATATTCAATGCATTCGTATTATTTTTATACAATCTCTGTGCATAAAGTTTTGGATCCGCAATTTATAATTGTATTATTTGATTATTTGAGACCAAATTGGCTAAACATGTTTACTAAAATGTTATATGGAGCCTCCATGAACAAAAATTTTGGATCGCTACTGCTTGCCTACACATCGATCAATAAAAGTTCCTATAACTTTCTGATATAGTGTATTTTTATTGGTCTAATTTATTGCATTTAATGGATAAGTACATCCACTCAAATTTTGGAGCTTGAAATACTAAATAAAAACTTATAAGAACTCTTACTATCGCRAACTCTTACTAACTGCCAATACAAATATAAATAAAATAAAAAATAAAATAGAAATAAAAATGAAAATGAAAACTCTTACTAACTCGTACGTAAGCAAGCAAGTATTTTGGGCAACTACATCCAATAATTTCTCCAAGTTAAAAGCATCAAAAAATTCAAGTTTATGTAATTGGAAAATTGTTACAAGATAATGTCGGCTTAATTATGATCTAAAGAATATTAAAATGACGTAGAAACAAGGTATGAGTGACGTCACTTTAGGATATGATTTATAAGAAATGGATGCCATACCCATAATATTTCTTTAGAGGACTTTGTTCCACAAAAGGAAAAAAAGGAAAAAAGAATGGACATAAGAAAGAAGGGTTGCCAAAAAGAACTAAAAAGTATCAAAATTTCTCCATTCATATTATGTTCCAAGTAAATCTTCATGTAATTTTGTGAATGCTAGGTTTTATGGATGAAACACACCTATTTTGTATTTGTTAATTTCCTTATACTCTTATCCTTTTTAATTAGTATGGTTATATAATTTTCAATCTATTACGAGAGGTTTTTATTGCTTAATCTCAAAAATGATATCTTCAATCTTATAAAAATTTTCCATTGTAGTCAAGAAAAAAAATGATAAATGATGCCTACCCCAAACTTCAAATACCAAAACTAGATTATTTTGCCTAAAATTTTATTAAAGAAGTAAAAGAATGAACACTTTTTAGCGAATACACTCTCGCATTGTCTAATTCTCACCATTTTACTTATTCATTCACTTCACTCACTCCTCGCAAAGACCAGTCTCATATTTTTATATTTAAGGGCAAGAGATTCTTGGGTCAAAATAAGAGATATTTTTACAGGCTTTACTTAAATCCTAAATATTCAAGATATTTCTTTAAAAATCTTATCCTATCTGAAGGAATTCTTGAATTTTTTGCCGCCCAAAGAATATTATTAAATGCTAAAATATTTGTAACCTTTAAAGAAAATTTGTACAAATAACTAAAGTATAGGATATATATTTCAGATATGTGTAGGCCTCCAAAAAAAAAAATAATAATAAATAAATAAAATAAAGAAGAGTTAATGTGTTTTTTTTTAAAACATAAGAAGAGTTAATGTTGTTTCTATACAATAGTTTCGAAAACAATTTATAGAAATCCTATTATAAATTGTACAATAAAAAWAAATTATAGATGGTATTTATTCATGATTTTTTTTAGTACAACATATGGAGTGTGGGATCGAACTCACAATCTATGGTTGATGGTATATTACCGTTGAGTTATGCTCGTTCTAGCATTTACCCAGGATCTTTATCGGATTCGTTGCTTATAATAAATATTGCAAGCTCAGACATGAATTTGCCTAACATAAAATTTTATAGCGACAAGGTGGGGGTGGCGTTCAAGCATGGACTTGGTTGGGGATAAAATTCAATTGCATTTACGAATCCAACGGCCTACTTGCCCCCTAAATCTGTGTCAGTCATAAATGATGATGAAATGTGTTTTTATTTGTATTTCTTAATTATATATATTTTGCTAATTGCYAGCATTCAAGTTGATATAATCTCGGTAGGATACAATATTAATGTTGTGTTTRTCTAGATTTATCAGGCATCAAGCACTAGTCTAGTAAAGTACCTCATTCCGATCAAAAGATTATAAGTTCGAATTCATACTCYCATGTATTATATCATAAAAGATGCATATACATCAATTAAAGTAAGTGAGATCCTATTTATATAAGGAAAGATATATCCATTGTAATTACGTCGGGGATAAAATTATGGACAAATCATTAACTTTATGTCTATAGTTTTTGTTTTGTTTCAATTTTGTCGTATAGTTTCATTATTTCTAGCTAATTATAAATACAKTAACTAAAAGTATGCTAATATATTTTTAATTAAAATAATAATAAATTTTAATTTATTTATTAGATTGTAAACATTTTCTATATTATAAAAATTTATATAATGTTAACAAATAATAAAAATTAAATTAAATCAACTAAAAAATATCAATGTAATTTTTATTAGAACAACCATTATTAATATTATGTTTTGTTGACTTAATATATAATAATAATGAATTATATTTTAACAATTTTGTTGATATTAATTAATAATAAAAGTAAAACATTGATAGATTAAATATGAATTTATAGTATATTATAATAAAATTACATATGTGTAAAAATGAACTTGCGACATAGARAGTATATAWGATCGGTGTATGAAGACCTTTTCCTACAATCTTGGAGAACCAATATCTTTGAAGCTTGACCAAAAGGTAATGAGTAAGCTCCGTAAAACTTCACTTTGTTAAAGATAATGTCATGCTCTGATACTAGGGACTCAATTATTAAAAAAAAATGAAACTAAATAATTCATAAATTAAATAAAAATTTGTAATATATTATARCAAAATAAATCACATCGACTAATAAAAATGATATAAATTTTTATCAGAAAGAAAAACTATTAATAGTACCAATAAACAAATAAAGAATATTTTTTTTTTCAAAGAATGGATTAAAAAGTATGAGCAAAAGAGAGAGAAAAAAATAAAACTTGTAAAATAAATATTAGAAAAAAGCRCAGGACTCGTGAAGTAAGAAATGCAAATGAGATTGATAAGAACAGTAGCTAGGAGAGAAATGAATGGCTCGTTTGGTAACGTTYTTATTTCTGGTTTCTCGTTTCCAATTTTTTTTAATAAATCTAAATATTTTACAACTAAACTATGAACCCGTTTGGTAACGTTCTTGTTTCCCGTTTCCTGTTTATTGTTTCTAATTTTTTAGAACTAGAAATGGRAATATGTTTGATAACCATTTATGTTTCTTGTTTCTCGAATAAAAGAAATAGAAACAAAAACATGTTTGATAACTATTTCCTGTATCTTCTTTATATTTTTATTTTTTTTAGTACAACAACTTGAGGGTCGAGATTCTARCTCGCAACCTCTTGACCGAGAATATACATCCTTAATTGAGGTTGGCTTATTTTTATTTTTAATTAAAATAAAATTTAGTAAATATACTATGAAAAGATATAACATATACTCGGAGAATATAATTTATTCAAGRAAATATAATTTACAAAATAAATTTCTTTTCTATAAAAATATAAATTATTAAATATAAAAAAAATATGTTTYAAAACATTTTTGACAATAAAAATTTTTTATTTTAAAAAAATATAATAACTTTGAATAAATAATAAGTTTTCAAAAGTCCTAAATTAAAAAAAGAAAAGAAAAAAGAAAAACTATAAATTATTAACTTTAATTAAAACAAAAAAAAATTCAAAACATTTTTAATTTGAAAATACAAAAGTTTTGTTTTAAGAAAATAAATAACTTTAAATAAAGAATAAGTTTTCAAAAGGTTTTAAATTCARAAAAAGAAAGAAAAAGAAAACCTCTACCAATGTCAGGATCGAACTTCAAACGTGGGAGTAAATTAATGGTCAATAGTTCACACTAGCACCACTGGACCAAAACAAAGAATTTGGCTTACAGCATATATYTTAATTAAACAACTCTTTACATGGAAATAAAGAAATAGAACCAAACGAAGCTACTTTTCCTAGTTCCAAAAATTGATCCTTTTTGGAAATATTTTTAAAAATTTAGAAACGATAAATGAGATTGATTACCAACCTTGTATGTTTTTCAAAAAAATGAGAACGTTACCAAACGAGCCATATATTTYTTTTTCTCATTTTTTTGAACATTTTCAGGRTTGTATAGAAATTTTTGAAACAACCAAAACAAATTTCTTATTTTTTGTTTCTATGTCCAATTTATTCCAATACATAAATAAAATAATGTTTTATCATACCATGGATATTGGGGCAATGAGATAAATTTTTCCTTATTAAAAAAAATAAAAAAACAAAAACAAAAAACATAAGGTTACCAGACGGATATGAAAGAGAGTAATTCTTAAATGGATCTCGTCCATTGACTCCATTTCTGTATTTTCATTAATATATTCACCGAAATAATCGGGGCTTTAATAGATTTGACCGCTGTAAAATCTCCCGACAATCCTCGAGTAAAATTAAAGTTGGAAGTTTATTTTGTTTCTCCACACCCAAGTCTCATTTAATGCTAAAGCGAGAAAGCGTTACACGAATCCCGAAGAAAGGAAAGTCTTAACATTACACATATATGAATGTGCAAGGGGAGGCAGAGGGATCCCACCGCCATGTTTGGATTTCAAAGTGGAAGGTTTTGTTCTTCATCTAAGATTTTGGTGATCTTCATTTAATATGCCAAACTCCCATGCATATGCTTGGTCTTCCATTCACATTATCATCCCACATTTTGGTCGGCAGCAGCACAAATTTCGCCACCTCCAAAAAAAAAAAAAATTTATAAAATGTTGCTCTTAGATATCAAATACGTGGAAAAATTATGACTTTAGAGTATGAAAAATTACGACTTTAGAGTACGTGTTGGTACGAATTTTAAACCAGACATCACCATGAAGTGTTGATGTAGTTGGGGGCACAAATATAATCGATATATCATATGGAGAGATATGATCGAGTTCTTAAACTCATCTACTACTGAACTTTTAAGCTCATACCAATGATCGAGCTCCTATGCTCATCTACCATCTAGCTTCTAAGCTCATCTATCATTTAGCTCCTAAGTTCATCTACTGCCAAGTTCCTAAACTCATCTACCATCGAACTTCTAAGTTCATCCACTAACGAGCTACTAAGCTCACCCATATGAAAGAATGAATAGTCGATGTTGAGTGTCTTACTRTGGACGCCCGACCTSTTCAATCAAAACGGAAGAGGTGGACTTGACAGGTTGGCTCCGGCTACTTAGAGAGAGAAGCCACATGCCAGGTCCCATTCGTCGAAAGTAGAGAAAGGACCCGTCAAAAGCAGGGACCAGAGGTTACTTAGGGGAGCTGATAACTCTCCAAAAGAGAGTTATTTGATCGAGAAATTCACATAGATTAGCTTATAAGTTGCACCCGATCTACACTAAGTGTTGTCTGAAATGCTAGAATATTTCTATTCTTCTTAGCCTTGCGAATTTTGTTAGAAGTTCTAATTTTGGGCACTTTGTTGCAGCATCAACTATGCTACAACATTGTCAGAAAAGAGCATAAAGCAGCAGGATGATAGTGACAGTGACAGAGACAGAGCTGTAATTTGGGAGTTACACTACAAGAATTAAGAGTTTTGGTGACGACAATTTTCGTCCCTAAAAGGTCCAATTTCGTCCCCGAAAGTCTTTGGCGACGAAAACGTGTCGTCGCCAAAATCGTCGCCGTTGCCCGGTCGCCAGAGGGTTTCGGCGACGATTTGTATTTTTCGTCGCCGAAGCGATCCTTCAACGACGAAATTATATTTGGTCGCCGAAAATATCTACGGCGACCAAATACGTAGTCGTTGCAGAAGATATCTTCAGCGACGATATTCAGTTGGTCGCAGAAGACATCTTTGGCGACGACTTTAATTTGGTCTTCGGCGACCAAATCTCTTCTGGTCTCCGAAGGTGTTTTTTTTAAAAAAATTATTTTCTTTTCTTTTCTTTTTTTTTTTCAATAATAAACCTAAATATCATAGATTGAAAAACATATAAAACTTATAATATTAAATAAAATTTAGTTTTACCAAAAGTACAAGAAGTTCATACAAACAAAAATYAAACAACAAGAAGTTCATACATACAAGAAGTCTCAAAATAAAAAACCTAAACATAATGATCCTATATCATCAACTTCTTCACGAGAGATAATCAACTTTTCAGAAGCTTTCGATACAGAAATCAAACGAACCTGAAAAAATAAATAACAAATATACATGTTAACAAATACTTC
>NW_019104864.1:13858-34336 GCF_001995035.1 Momordica charantia | reverse complement strand
AGAAAGATAAAGTGTTATTTATATTTGAAAAATCATGCTATTTTCTTTTGAAAAAGAGTCAGTTGGRAAGAAAGAAAGTGTTGAAAAGTACTTAGCTTAAAAATAAATAAAAAAAGACAAAAGTTGCAAAAGAGTAAAACGAGTCTTGTTGAGAGAAAATAAGAGTGGGGAAAATACTTGTGTTAGAAAGAAAAGAATGGTAAAAACAATGAGAGTTAAAGAAAATGTATTTATGATTTCCGAGTCCTACTGTAGACACCCATTTAGTTTTAGGTTGGGTGTTGATTTTGAAAATAGCAGTAAGGATGGTGATAAGTGACTTCGTGTTTCTCATTGTCGTCGTCTTATGACCTAGCTRTTAGTTTCAAAGTCTTTCTACGAGTAKCTGTGGTTGAAACCGATGTTAGTGTGTGGAAACCTCAGGGGCTAGTAGCCGGTCTTTCAGATGTAAAAGTCTCAATGTAAAAAGGGAGTGTGCAGATTCCTTAGGGGTATTTGAAAATGTTTTTTTTGTTTTTGAAAGGAAAATGGATTTTGAAATAGAGTTTTTATCATTTCAAACTTGGTTTATAGTTACTAAGCTTACAAAGGCAATAGAATGGTAGGCTTTGACATCTTTTCCCTGAGACAAATTATGATTGAACATCTCGGTTGCTTTTGCTTTACCTTGTCCATGTGTTAGAAAGCTGATTAAAGTTGCTAAGTTTTGCTTGAGGACAAGCAAAAAGTTAAGTTTGGGGGTGTGATTACGCTTGTTTACATGCGTAAAAAGAAGGTTTTAGATGYTGTTTTTACTATGTTTTAACTTTGTTTCAGACTTTTTCTCGGTCGTTTGAGTTCCAATTCATGCAAAATTCATATATGATGGTTTTTGGTTGCCTTATATTGTATTTATGACATTTTAGGACCATTTGGGAGTGCAAATTAATCAAAAGAAGCAAAAAGACGGAAAAACTATCATTGGAGGCGCCAGGCGCCTGGTAGGCTGCAGAAAACCTGGTTTTCTTCCAACTTTGCCCTTAATGAAACGCGTCTTCCAATGCGTTTTGGTGGTTCCAACCGATGCATACGTGTRGAAGAAGTGTTCCACTATCAGTTTGAGCATGATTTGGTCAGTCAAAGGAGTTGGAAATGGGTGATCCACCAGCGTTTTAGGACCTACCTAACCAATTCTGCACAACTATAAATTCCAGCAGCTTCTCCACCAAATTCATCAAGCCTTGCTTCCTTCTCTTGATCATTCTTAGTGTTTCTTTGTTGCTTTCTAAGTACTTTTGAGTTGCTTTCATTAGTTACGTTTAGTTTTTAAATCCCGAGCACTTTACATTCCTTTATTGAGCTTTGTTTTGTTTCCGTTGTTACTTAGTTATTTTCTACCTATTCAAATTTATAAAAATCCAGCACTTAGCTTATCTTTACTTTGCCTTTACTTTATTTTTAGTTAAGAGAATTATGTTTTTGGAGGAAAGAGCACGTGACACTCCCCCTTGCTTGAAAGAGAAGGGCGAAGCTCTCAATCCCGAGCAAAACTCTCAGTTAGTTAACTTTTGTTTTTCACACATGCATTTCAATTTCAACCATTTTACTTGCTGTATTTTCTTCAATATGTCTTTCTAAATTYCCGTCTCTAGCCCGGTTATGGATAGTTAGCCTTTTATTTCTAAAAAKGGTTGCTAAGAAGTAGTGTTTTTGCTTTCCACTCATTGCTCAACATGTTTTCCCAAAAAGTTASGATTTAGAGAAGGCCACTGTAAGTCTTAACAAGTCAATACTGAAAAGGTTGCTTATTTGCATTGTTGAGTGGTTAAACCGAGGAGAGGAGCGCCTTAGACATAAGGATCCGGTTAAGTAGCCTAGACATAGGACCTTAACCCGAGGTTGCGACTATTTCCATCCTAAAACTAAGATATCTCTCATAATAGACATATTAGGGAATGTCTTAGGACTTTGAACTTGCTTAGACAYAAGTCAAGTGAAAAGCGTAGTCGTTGGTTCCTAAAGTAAAATGCATATCGTCCTTAGCKTATCCTTGATTCTTTGTTGGCTAACTTGAAGTAATTCGGGCTAGGTTTTACCATTATAAGACCAAATCCCAAATCCAAAACCATTATTTGTGACCACTTCCCATTTTACAAGAATCACTCATTTCAACGTTMACTATTCATTAAARCTTTAGAGTTTGGAAATTATTTAGAAGTCCTTGAGGATCGATACTTGGATACTCCATCCATTTTATATTACTCTGATAGGTGTGCGCTTGCATCTATAGAATTGTTACCACGCTTAGTGCGTGCGTTCAGCATAACCTCTGTCAATGCCCCCTCATTTTTTGAGAAGATGCTCGTTTGAGCTTTCTAGGCTGTAATACCATTTCAACATTCATGGGGTTCCATGGCTTTGAGATGGAACCGAATATTGATACCCAACAATCTCAAGTTCTTCAAGACATGAAGGGATCAACAAATCGAATAGAGAATGACTTGTAGAGATTGAGCCTCCGATTCCGTGATCGAAATTCATTTGGTAAGCATTCAAATTATAAGAAGAATTCAATTCAACAATAGAAGAACTGAAAATTTTCTTCCTCTCCTTGATGGCTTTCTGCCACAAAATATGTCATAAACCGTTTGTTGTCACATTCATTCGAAATGAAACTTTATCCTAGCTTGATTCTTTGGCTGTGCGAATTGCGTCATTTGATCCCCATTTTAATTTGCGTATTTTTTATCCCTAATTTACAAAAATTAGAAGCAAACATTGGAGGGATAGATATTTAAGGTAATGTAATTGTTGAAAAGTTGAGAGAAAGAAGTAGAAGATAGAGAAGATGATTGGAAAGGTCAATGAAAATTATAAGTATAACAGCTGCCAAAAGAGAAAGTCATCTTCTTCATATTGGAAGAAGCAGAGTGTGATAGCTTTAAACTCGACAGAGACTTTGTAATAGGAAGCACATATCCATTCTAGAACGCATCAGTAGACTTGTTCTTCAGAGAATGGAAGAATGAGAATATTCGTATAGAGAAAGGGAAATGGAGATAGTTATATATACATAGTCCAAATAACATATGTTGTATATGCTCTAGAGTCAAAGCTGTTGTATAGTTGTGGATTCAAACTCCATACACAGTTCTATATACCCAAACATACGGACACACAATTGCAAATTCATTAAAGACTCTGTAATTGGGAGCATAWACTCGTGTAAGATGCACCAACAAACGTCTTCGACATAAGACATGGTATGATTATTTAGTCTACCAATATACTTACTCCTATATTTCAAAAACCCTCAAACTTTATCCAAATTAAATATTCATTAAGTTTATAGATCATCTTTTAGGCTTTCTATTTTTGTTTTAAGAATTTAGGATTTTGAAGAATAAAAACAAAATGATCTWCAAGTTATTTTTTAAAATATTGATTTTGTATCGATTGATGATCTCCTAAAACTATTATCTACGTTTTTACCATGTATAGTTGTGGATATAGACCGCGTGGATAGTTTCATATTATTAATATTCATGAGRTTTCATCTCAAAACCAATTGGCAATGAGAGGAGTAGCCCACTTATATTATAAACMGTTGTTAGGTCCCTTATCATATCCATGTGAGATCCTTAACATGCCCTCTCATTTTTGGACCGGATGCTTGTTTGAGCTTTTAAGACTCTGATACCATATTAATATTCATGGGGTTCCATCTCAAAACCAATTGGCTTTGAGATGGAACCCCATGAATATTTATATGGTATCAGAGTCCAACAAGCTCAATGAGCATCCGGTCAAAAAATGCGATTTGGCCAAAATCGATGAGCTAAAAAGAGCCACGATCTTGAAGGGGTATGTTAAGGATCCCATATTAAAAAGAAAATTGACCTAACAAGGCTTTATTGAAGGGATGTGAATCCCGGAGCGGAAGCGGACCGTCGTTTGTGACTTTTGGGAAACAAAATCAAAAGTTTTGAGAAGAAAATACAAGGGAAAGTCTTTACCTTTGAAGAACTTTTCTTCAACGAATTCCCGACGAACRCCACCAAATGGTCTTCCATGCTATCCTCTGGGTACGAGATCTTTGCTTGTGGAAGCAATAGTAGGGAATTTTTTAGAGAGCAAAAAACCTTGAGAAACCAATTCCTCTGTGTTTTTCTTTGCAGGAATTTTTCTTGAGAGAGCCTTGCATAACTATTGTGCTGTGTACCAAAAAGGAGGTGATGTGGGATAACTGCCTACATCACCACATCACCACTCCCCTACGTTTTTGGGGGGAGAGGTGGT
Organism: Momordica charantia; assembly: GCF_001995035.1. The sequence continues at coordinate 30,058 of NW_019104864.1, read as the reverse complement.
GTTTGTTTTTTTTTATTATTAATTAAAATCAATTAATTAAATTAACAAATTAATTTAATTAACTAATTATAATTAATTAATTAACATTTAATTAATCAATAATTTAATTAATTATTAATCTAATTAATAATTAATCAAATTCAAATATTAATTAAATATAATTATAAGTTTGAATCATATTCAAACAACTCTCTCTTCTATACCCTATAGTTTTAATGTATATCTTATGTACATTATTTTTAATCTATAGTTTTAATAGGAATCTTATTCATATTAATTTTATTTGAATCTCATTCAAATAATTTCTCTCATGATATATAGTTTTAATTTAGAATTAACTATATATTATAATGTATCAATATAYCTATAATCCCTTAAGTAATTTGAACAGTTCAAATTTTTCCAAGACCTTGATCCTCGTTTTACCCGTTATGAGCTAGCAAGGGGACCTAATGGACCTACAGATCAGAAGCTCCAACGATGCGAGATTAATCAGTCAAACTCATTGACTGAGTTAATCAACATTCGTTAACTACGGGTCACTCCACTAAAGACCCGCAGTTGCACTCTTCTCACTGCAGAATATTTTCGTGTCCATGGATGTACGACCATTAATGACAAGTCAATCCTTCACGAGTGCTCGTTACTCAATTTGGGTCAAATTATCGTTTTACCCCTGAGTTACATCTTACTCCTTAAATATCACTGCTCCTCTAATGAACAACCCGGTTATGGTCTGACCAATAACCGGAAGTCCCTCTCAGGCCAATGAGAGGGTGGGGCCCCCTTGTTCAAGTCCCGGAGTCAGCATTTAAGAGAACACTCATCTACTCCCATAAAGTCGAGGAGGAGTGAATTCCATCTTGTGAAGTTATGTTTCTAGCTCCCCACTCGGTCTCATCCCCAAAATGGTAGGAATATTGAGTCGGCAGCTTGGGCCACTCTCACCCATACAGATCAAAGGACGAGCCCTCACGGGCAGGAGTCCATAACTCACTCAGGATTGAGAATGAGTTGCCTGGTCATCCTAAGAAACAGCAATCTATTAGTTAACGGTGTTACATCTAAAGATTGGCTATTTTGTGGTCCGGTCTTATACAAACTCATTGTATATGATACCCCCACTCGCATGTCTCCACACGAACGACCTGGATCGAGTCGTCTGTAACCTTTACAGAGTGGGCCGTATCCATAGTGTTGYCAGGATAAGGTACCCAGCCTTATCCATATACTATAGACCMTTTAGGTTATTCACGGGACATTATCCACTTGTATATCAGGGGTATATCAAACATATACCTCGTATATCAAGGRTATATCAAATATATACCTAGTACATATACTGTCCTGGTTACACTAAAATAACCTCGGACGTTTAGTTTATTGGATTTTGGACAATGCAATGYTATGAATTCAACAACAAATTTATTGAATAAAACTTTATTGAATATACATTTGTTTTTACACAAAATACAAACTTCGAGTTTAGGGCAACACACCCAATATTTATAATAGTCAACGGGTACTCCTCTCATTGTCAATTGGTTTTGAGATGGAACCCATGAATATTAATACATATACAGAGGAAGCAAAAGTGTGCATGTCACTCAAGAAATGTAGACACATGATTGCAAACTCGACAAACACTCTGTAATAGGGAGCATATACCCATGCTAGATCTCGTCTTTTTCAGTCGGGCTGATCGAGAAAATTAATTCAGACACCGTATGTGTCTCTACTGACTCTGTCTTTATTCTGCCTATACACRTATTTACCCATATTGGTCTGCAGGGATATACACACAGCCCACGAGGTTGATGGTGATGGGTGGTTTAAAATTTTCTTTATGAGTTTGGCACATCAATATATGGATGGAAACACTGCTTTCTAGTATTTTTCGTYGACGGCACATCCCTAAGAAATAAATTCCAGTGCCTAGGATTGATTACATTTTTTAGAGAAGGAGACGGTTCGTGAGTTTGAAGGTTTCCACGGTATTAATTATTGTGTCTCCAAATGTAGCTACCTCTCCATAGTTTTAAAATCAATATTTGATTTTTCAATCCTATTTTTTCTACTCGATTTTACATTTTGTAAGGTCGTTTTCCATATTCTTCTACATCTTAATCYTTTTTTTTATTTCAAAGTATTCATTTAACAGATTTTATGTTTGAAATTTTAAAATTTYWAAATTTTGATTTTATTTTTAAAATTTTGAACTTTAAAAGTTTGATTCACTATTTTATTTCATAATAACAAGTTGGGGTTGTTTCAAGGATAATTTTGCCACAAAATTTTAGGGGTAATGGTAAGATAATTTTAGCTATTTTAGTGGGAGGTTATATTTGTCCATATTAAATTTTAGCGTTGAACCATAACTGTTCGCTAGCCATTTTTATGATATTGGATACTTTTGGCCATTTTTCAAGTTGCACTATTTAATATAGTCATTCCTCTAGTTTCCATGGCCTTTTAATTATTCTCTTCTTATCTCTATACACGGTGTGTATTACACACTAGTCACTCATACTAGCATCAATATTCATTCACACACTCAAGGAGGATCCACCGCTCAACTTATTTATATTATTTGTTATTTGCCTTAAAAAATAATTAAGAGTGTGTTTGGTGAATGATTTGAAAATTAGAGATTTAATTAAAAAAATATATATACGCTGTGTTTTTAATATTTTTAGATTTGTATTTGGAAACATACATATATTAGAGAAGTTGTAATGGGTAGTTGATCGTACGAATCAGGAAGACTTTGATATAGAAGTTCTGTACGTTCACTTGACACTATTTTATAACTCAATGATATGATTTGCGAAGATAGAGTATTCAACGTGTTCATGTGCTCTGTCGTTGAAGTAGACTCTGACATCCGAAGAGAAATTAGTCCTATTGAASTTCTCAATCTCGAACTTTTGCCACCATTACTTCTATCACAAACTATAAAAAATCCCCCATGCCTTTCAATAAAAGGTCAAAATATCTAACTTATTTTCTGATGTGGAGATATTATTCACTTTTATTGGCAACCACAGAGCATACGACAAGTTGATATACAAAAAAGAAGTGTAACGACCGAATATATATATATATATATATATATATATATATATATATATATTATGTGTCGTTTTCTTATATGAACCAAGGAGCTCCCTTTGTTATGCCTCATCGACCGATTACAAGATCAAGAGCTAGCAAACTTCAACAATTCACATTTCTAAGTGTTTTTAAGGTAAGTCAAAGTCAACTTGGTCAAGGTCAAAGTCAAATCTATCAAGACAAGTCAAAGTCAACTCATTCAATTCAAAAACCAAGTCAAACACTCACATTCCTCATTATGGACGGGATTGCACTTCTTTTGGTTGGCTTTCCATGTTCTTAACCTTTTCATTTGCTTGCCTTTTAATTTATTTAAGTTATGACTTTTCATTTGCAAGCCTTTTCATTTCTTGTAGGTTATGTCTTTACATTTACATGTCATGTCATTTCTTTTAAGTCATGAGTATTTCCATTTTCTTAAGACCTTTCATATGGCTTGCTAGGATGGCTATATATAGCCTTGAGATGTCTTGTTGTAAACACAATTTGAAGTTTAATGAAAATGAGTTTTTTCATTAGCTTGGTTTAGAGCTTTATCTCCCATTWCTTGTGCAATTTCTTGTGTCTTTAGAATTTGCATGTTAGGATCATTCAAGYGATGTTGATCATACCTCTTGTGGAGTGATTCGAATCACGAGTTTAGAAACGAGTTTTCTCTACTCTTGATATTGATCATCAAGGTAATCCGTTCTTAAGCTTTTCCTCGGGTTGATTCCATACTTGTTTTTAGGATTTTTGGGATTGAGTTCTATGGGTCTTGTTCGTTAGCAAGGTTCTAAGATTCAACTCTCAAGGGTTTCTTAACATTTCTTTTATATTTTTATGTCAGCCTTTTTTAAAAATGTTTTATTAGGGTTTGTTTTAAAAGCTCTTAAACCCTAGGTTTTAGATTAAAGGTTTTATTAGAGCATACGACGACTAGATCTAGTTTTCTCTCCAGAGAAAAAAAAAGAAAATAAGAAGGAAGGATTTTGATACTTTCTCAAAAAAAACAATAGGTTCTCTTTCCTAATGTTTTTTGTTTTCTTTTTCTTGATTGATAAGTACCRATTATGGTCACCCARCCAAAGATTGCTCCAAGTCAAGCACGCTTAACTTTGGAGTTCTTACGATTGAGTTACCGAAAAGAAGGGTGCACYTTGTTAGTAAAGGTATTGACGATCAATTCTTTTAAGTCTTTTTTTACCATTCTTCCATGATCTCAGGATCCCTCTCTGTGGTATCGGTTCATTCATGTACCCCTCCTTTCTACTCGAGCGTCACATGAATCTGGATTCCGAATCTTGAGCCTGTGGCGTTACAGTTATAGATTTGTATCTTGGAAATTGATATTTTGTTTATTCCCAAAATATTTGAAATTGTGTTTTGTATGRTTTGATAAAGTTTTGTTCGAAATTAATATTTTATTGATTTGTGAAATATTTGAGATTATGTTCTGTATGATTTGATAAAATTTGTTTGAGTTTATTTAAATATTTTGAATTGATTTCATATTGAAAGTATGTATTTGTTTAGTATATTTATTTGAAAGATATTTTGATTGATTGATAGGGCTATCYGAATATGTCATTTTTGTTTTGAGGAATATTTTGCTTATTTAGGGTAGTAGCCTAATTTGGAATTGATGAATTTCTCTTATGGCTTATTTTTTGGAAGACACTTTTAGTGGTTTGGCATTCTTTAGAATGAAGATTCATGTGTGTTATTCACTCACGTGGTCTCACACTTAAGTAATCATTCWAATTGTTCTGGTCGATATTATTTCGACAACTCTATTCTGGTCGATATTAATTCTACAACTCTGATTGAAGCTTCTAATTGATYGGTTGGTGTTATCGACGGGTAACCACGTATGTTCTATAGGTTACTCAAATAATGCATCTTTCCACTCTGATATGAAAGTTTTGATTGAACAAAAGTTTGTTTTGAAGAATTTGAAGTTTGATCGAATGAGAGTTTGTTTTGAATCAATGGAACATTGGTTTGAATCATTGAAAGTTTGTTTTGAAAGAGTGAAAGTTTGTTTTGATTGATTGAAAGTTTTGGTCGACTGAAAATTATTYTGTCTTATTTGAAGATTTTATTTTCGAAGGTCTAATTTATTTGAAAGTTTTGAGAGTTGTATTAAATGTTTTATGAGGACTTTTATAAGTTTTGATCSGTTTGTATTTTTGTTTAAGAATTTTTTGAAAGGAAAACGAATTTAAATGTTTGATATGGAAATTGTTTATTGAGTATTTTTGTACTCCTTTTTGTTTTCTAAATGTTTTCAGATGAAGGTTCGAGTGGCTACTTAGATAGTGATTGAGAAGTAGTGTTCTAGCATGAGTTGGAAAATTTTAGTCTTTTCCAATATTTTATTGGTTAAATTWTGAGYCGTTCTTCTAGTTTTTCCTTTGTTGCAGTGTTTAATTTTTTACGCTTCCGCATTTTTGTTAGAATGGCCGTATTAGAAAATACAGGTTGTTACAATAAGGCTCTTATACCATGTGTTGAATTGAGAATTGAAATTGAATAGAGCAAGATCGCAGCTAAAATAGGTTGAGAATGAAAAATAATGAAGAAGAAGAAAGGGAGGAATAGGACACAATGTTTTAAGTGGAAAATTCATAAATAAATTAGGGTAAAAACTACGGGCAATGTTAGAAGAATTCCACYGCAAAAATAGGAGTATTACAAACTTTAATTTCTCTCTTATRGAGAACAAGATCTCTCGTAAGAGGAAATTCTTTCTATTTTTATCTCATAAAGTCTCGCACTTTAGCTCACTTAGAATTGGAAATTTTTTTATAGACTGCCAACCATAGGTGCCCACCKATTTATTGTCCAGACATACGTGCCTTCAAGTAAATTTTTATAACCATAAATTTGCCACATATTAGTTTSAGGCAAAGTGTAAGATCTAGTGGCCTCACTTTTGCCATATATTGGCCTTGGACAAAGTGTAAAATCTGGTAACCATAAATTTACTATCTTGGCCTTGGACAAAGTGTATGATCCAATGGCCATAATTTTGCCACGTCATGGCTTTGGATAAAGTGTTTGATCTAGTAATGGAAGGATCATTGTTGAGCAAGTTAGCAAAATATTTAATATTGTTTAATTAACATATATTACTAAAAAACACCTTGAATAATTTTTTTTAAGTTGAGATTCAAAATTTTCAAATTTGCTACTAAAACCATATCAAAAATAATAAAAATATGAAATACAACTCTTTTTCATTCAAGTATTGTTTTAAGATTCCAAACAAACGTATCCTRAAGGACTCAAGTAAACCGGCCATTGCCTAAAGAATAACTTACCATTTTTTTCTCTTTTTTTTCCCTTTTTTTAGTTCAACAATTTCACGAGTGAGGGATGAAATCATCCCATTTAAAATGGTAACAAGATTCTTATCTACTATGCTTAAATTGACCAGAATAACTTACATAAGCTCATTAGCCATCCATAATAAAATATTATTTTAAAGGGAAAATTGCACAAATCTTCCCCAAGGTATGATTATTGTTACAATTGCACCCCAACTTTTCATTGTAAAAATTAAACCCTCAAGTTTTCATGAGTGAGAAAATTATACACCTAAATTTTTCAACTCTAAAAATTAAATACTCAAACTTTGATGAGTGAAAATATTGTACAAACAGTTTTGAATGGCCAATACTATGATGCTTGCTCCATTCTGGATTGAATTTGCTCCGGCCTTCATCTTTCCAAATTACACACCTAAGTTTTCTAATTATAAAAATTAAACTCTCAAACTTTCATAAGTGAAAAAATTGTAGGTAGATAATTTCGAATGGACATTTCAATACGACAATGCTCTGCTCTGTTCTTGATTGGATCTGCTCCAGCCTTCCCCTCCAATGTCSTCCCCTAAAACTTCTCTCTATTCTCAATTGGATTTGCTCCATTCTCTTTGGGAATGTTTTGATGCTTCGTTTAGATCAATGATCCTTTAAATCAATTTCGGTAAAGGTGAATTCGGTATTTATCAGTGAACAAAATGATGAACTGTACAAGATATCACTGCAGCTCCGATGACAATGAAGGGAATAGTTTTTACAATTGAAAAGTTAGGTGTACAACTTTTTTACTCAGGAAAGTGTGAGGGATTAATTTTTAATTTGGGAGAGCAATTTTTCCACACGTAAACATTTAAAGGTTTAAATTTTACAATTGAAAGTTTGGAATCCAATTGTAACCATCATCATACTATAGGTGTGGTTCGGCAATTTTTCCTAATTTTAATTATCCACCTATACTTTTTAGCTTAATTATAATGTTCATTTGCTAAAATAAATTTTGTTGTTGACTTCATTAATCTTATCATCGAGATCACATGGTATTAACAGCTCCAGAAGAAAACAATACCAGAGAATAAAGTCAAGCGAATGGCATATAATGCACAAAAGTTGCTCCAGAGTCCAGTGTTGTCAAATTAGGCCTAGAAAGTAGATTCTAGAATTAATCTAACCTTTAAAAAATGAAACAAAAGAAACATAAAGAAGGAAATTTCAATTTTTTTAAAAAAAATTTGGCAAGGTAAGTTAATTATTACCATAAACTTTCAATTTCATCACATTGAACCCTATAATTGAATCAATGTTGCAATCTTACCTTTGTTCTAAGAATGGTTTAACTTGATTATTAAATTTTAGTGTGTAACTTCATTGTTTGAAGAATGGTTTAACTTCAWTGTTAATTTTTACTATAAACTTTCGAGAGAATTTCGGAAAGTTAAAATTTTTACCTATAACTTCTTTTGTTGCTTCCTATTGAAATGAGTCAATGCATACAACATAAGGGAAGGAAATTACAATACTTATCAAAGCCTATGGTCCAATTGACTAGTTCTTTATCAAATTCAAGGGTAAGAATTGAATTTTCCCCCTTAAAAAGAGATGGTGTTATTGAAATTGGGAAGTTGATATTACAAGAAACGGTAAAGGGAGAATAAATCAAATACAAGACAGCATCACTTGGAAAACTCAAAATGTCGCAATAAGTTGATTACTGCTTATGAAAAATAGAAACAACTTTTAGGAATTCTTTTTTTTTTTTTTTATTTGTACTGCAAAGGGCACGTTGAAAGAGGAGGCAAGCACCCTCTGAATTTATTACCCTACCCAATAATGGATAATTCAGAAGTCGGTTCTAATCATGAATATCGTAGAATTATTGCATCAGTATCACCGTCAATACCTCCATGTAGGTCCAAAATAACCCTTTGTTTCACAATCTGAGTCAGCATAGAGACTGTATACAAGATGCCAATAGAGATAAATCAACTATACATAATCATTCATCCTATTAAATGAAAAAAAATATTAACCCATTATCTTGATCCTTGGATCCGGAAAATCATCTAATTTGTAAGATTTATCTGGGTAAGATATCACATTGTTGAAGAAACTCTAATGAATGTCTAAGTTGAATGCTAAAAAGAGTTCTGCCAATGATAATATTAACAAGTCTAAGGGGCTAAAGCATCATCTTCTCCAAATCCTTTTGTCAGTGGTAATTCACAATGGAGTGAAATGAAAAAAATTGGTTTCACTAAGTTGTCAAAAAGGTCCAGATTTTCTTTCTGATCGATACTTCATCAGGTTGCACTTCGTCGTACTCATCTTCTTCATCATCAATTTTGCTTCCATCTTCATTTTCATATTCCGATAAACCATTCACTTCATCGACTGTAACCGATTTCTCCGCAGAATCATTATCTACAGCAGTTCTCAGCGATTCAACCTGGTATAGAAATCACCAGGAAATAGTACTCAATAACTAAGAACAAGGCAACCCTGAAGATCAAATAGCAAACATGATTGTTACCTGAACTACTCTATCCTTGGAACTATCCATAGTTCTGACTGTTGTAAGCTGCACCGAGTCAGTTTTTTTTCCATTCCCACCATCAACACTTCTCATCAAAACCTCCCCACTTGGTTCCACTTTATCGTTAGAGGTTCCCTCGTTTTCTTTCTCCACCACTGTCGTCAGGTTTGCTGAAACAGGAGTTGCACTAGCTTCACCTGCACTGCACAAAATTTCCTAAATTTAAGGTGGATATAGAAGTTGAAGACATATAGGCAGACAGGAAGCGTTAAGGTATGTTGGGAGTACTTTCGGCATGACCAAGAGCACTTCGCACTCAAAATCAAAAATCATCTTGGAATTCTTTGTGCGAAAGTAATGGTAGAATATTTTTGGCTCAAATGCTTGACCAAGAAACACACAAAAGCACTTGCAAAATAATATAATATCAAAGTAATCAGTTGATAAGCACTTTCCACTAGATCAATGTCACAAGTTTTAGCTTTTGCAAATGCAGAGCTGCAGATCATAAAAAGAAACAAAGAAACCAACTGGAAGAGCATTGCCAGATTACAGCAAAATATTTTGTTCTTATAATATATGCAGTTAACCGTAAATAAATTTAAAAACTAAAAAATGATTGAATAGATGAAGTGTAAAGCAAGAGGTTGAGAAGACGAAATGTGGGATCAATAGAGCGCAAGAAAGAGAGATCAGGAGGAATATGTTGATGAAAAAACTAGGAAAAGAAAATGCAATATCAAAAATTTATAGGTGATGGCATCGGTTGGCTTTTAGTTAAGTAAGGATATAAATGTTTACCAGCAACTGGACTGCTATAAAACAATTGATCAAATTTTAAAAGATTCATCAAATGTCATTCAGTTTAATTGGTAGGTTAAATGGGTTGTTATCTTTCCTACGATCTCAAGTAAAACACACACCCTTAACTGCAACGTTTCTTCATGCAATGTACCCATATCAAACATCACAATGCAAAATTGCGTCACAGCAGGAAACCAAGAAGTAAACTCAGTCGTGGGAAACTCACATCTTGTGTCGCCTCAGATTATATCGCTTATCTCCTTGTACCTGCACAGGGGCAATCTTTTGCCGCCTTTTACGCTGCCGGCCTGTTGTGATACTATCAGCACATCCTTCGCTATCATCTCCATCCTGCTCACTTCTAGAATCCACTCTGGAAGATTCTGCCAATTGTCGCTTCCTAACATTGCCAGCTCCTTTATTTAAAGAATTTGAATCACTTTTCTGTACAAGCACATCAAGATCTGATTGTCCCGCTGTTTCCCCAAGAAATAATTTTGCATCTTGAACCGTCGCCTTCACAGAGCATGTTCTAGGCAATCCGGATTTCTGTTTTCTCTCACGTTTCTGCCTATCTCTCTTTGGGTCAGTTTGTTTGGAACCTTCTGAAAATCCTTCAAGCTTGCTGTCCAAGTTGCTAAAATCATCAAATATGCGTGCATGTCYATCCTCTGCCACTCTGATGTTATCACTGAATGAAAATATTTGAGCATCAGATGGTTCATTCTCATTACAGAGAGATTGTTGTGGTTCACTAGCAATGTCAGACCTTTTCAGATCGCCAACATAACCACTAGGCTTCTCGTCTTGTAAATCAGTATTGACATGTGCAGCCAACTTCATGGAAACAGGAGGAACAACATGTCCAATTTTCTTAATAGGAGATAGGTCTAAAATCTTTCGGCTGCACCTACTAAGCCAAGACATGCAACCTCCAGAGTCTAAAGAACCAAACTCGGTAGCAACTAATTCTGTTTGTAAAGTTTTTAGAGATTCGACATCTAGCTTTGCTATAGCGTCAGAGTCTCTGAATTCTTCAGGTATTTGGAGGTCAGGAACTATAATTTCCTCAATGGAAACACCACATTTCCCGCAATTCTTATGCTTATCAACAACAGCCAAAAAGGAAACCCTATCCAGAATAAGCTTTTCTCTGTGAATTTTAAGCTCCTTACTTAGCATGTTGAGCTTATCAATGTCTTGATGAATTTCAAGATGGTCCGCTACCAATTGCTTCCTATTCAAGGAAACAACTTCCTTTTCCTTTTCCAATTGATGCCTCTCAGATGATAACTCTTCCGTTTCCTTCTGAGCAATGTCTCTCAAGCAAAAAATTTTGTTGCGCTCTCTCTCTCTCTCTTCTTCAAATGCCAGCTCCCTTTCCTGCCGTTTTATTTCTAGTTCCTCCTGGATCTTCTGCAGGTGATTCTCAAGATCCTTTCTCTGCAATTCTATATCTTGAAGTAGTTGGTTATGCTTATTTTGGGCATGCTCAGATAAGGCCCGTTGCTCATGACTCGTAGTTGAGGCAAAAAATTCTTTTTCTTGATTGACATTCTCCAACTCTCTCTGCATATAAATTAGCATCTCAGTTTTCTCTTTCCTCAGCCTTTCCTCCTCTGTCCGTTGCAAGATCTCAAATTTCTTCCTCTCCTCCACAAGATTTCTTAGTTCATTATGTGTTTCTGCTCTTTTCTCATCTAAGACTTCCCGATCTCTCTCAAATTTTACCCTTTCCTGCTTTAGATCATCATGTTCTTTCATAACTATTTTGTTCTGCAGTCTGTAACTCTCAATTTCCTGCATCAATTGACACTGTAAACGAATGTGCTCTGATCTATCTTCTTTCAGCACCTGCAATTTCTCCCTCTCCTCGTGAATTTGCGGCTGCTTCCGAGTATTTTCAGTCCTTATTTCCTCAATATCATTAATTAGAGACTGTAAGGTCTCTCTACCAGCTAGCGTTTTCAACCTTTCCACCTCCACCTTTTTCTCATCAGCTTTCAAAATCTTATCTTTTGCCTTCAGTGTCTTTAACTTTTGTTCAAGATCACCCTCTTTCTCCTTTGCTCTAAGCATCTTTTTATCCAACGCTTGTTCTTGCTTCACCAACTTTTCTTTCTCATGATTAATTTCAATATCCTTCCGTTTGATTGTGTCTACCTTTGTACTGGCTTCAGTATCCACAGACTGCATTTTTTCTTCCAAATCTAACTCAAACTCTTCTCTCTTCTTCTGTAGGATAACTCTTTGCTCGTCAAGCAGCTGCTGAATCTCCATCTGAAATGGACATCAAAAAGTATGACATAAAGAATTATATACCTTCAATTTCGATTCCATGAGATTCAATTACCATATTTTTCTTCCAACACTCCGTATTTTCCATTTTTATACTGTGAACACTTTAACAGCAATAGTCAACCTTGAATGAAAATTTAAACAGGAAATAATATGCATGAAAATCATCTCTCATATAAAGAACGATACATGAGAAATCTAGACTTGAGAGTACAAGTCCAGTGAGACTTAAAGAGGAATGTTAAAAAAAAGACCAACACAAGGACAAGCATTGCCCGTGCATCCTCTCGTATATCAAATATCTTTAAAGATCAACAAACCCTAGCCAACATGTCACAATATGAAATAAAATTGAAAGATGCTACAAGTAGTCACATTTTTAAAATTCCAAGAAAACACTCACCACAACCGTATGACTTTAGAGTAAAACTTCTAGTCTGCTACCAGGGAAAACAATTTCAATTTTCTATTTCCTTTTCCCTCCCACTCAGTATTTTTAGACTACATCTGCATTCCATGCAAACTAATAAACATTTTGGCAGAAAAACATACATGAGCCCGTTGCATGTCAACAATTTCTAAAGCGGCTAAAATARCATGCCTTCCGACTTACCATTTCTCTCCCACGAAGGTTTTCTTCCATCTGATGTAATTCTTCTTGCTTTTTCTCTAAGAGACTTCTCGTAAAACCAGCTTCCTGCAATCATTTTTGTTGGGGGGTGGGGGGATAAAAGATCATACACATTCCCATTGCAAAAAGAATCAAATAGAAGTGGCTCATTTAATTAGAATTCACCTTCTCTTTTGATTCTACATCTGCCAATTGTCTATTTACACCATCTTCCCTCGCTTTCAAAACAGAACTTGACAGATCAATCTTCTTCTTCATCTCTTCAAGATCCTTCTCTTTCTGCTTCATAATTGTGCCATTTTCACTTACCTTCTGCTCTTTATCATTAAGAAACTCACGACTCTTTCTCAATCTTTCTTCCCATTCCTGCAACTTCTGTTGCCACTTACGTAAGCTTTCTCTTTCTTTATGGGAAGTAGCCTGATGTGCTTCTTTCCTAAAGTAATCATTAAAAATAAATAAGGAAAAAACCAACTTCCTCATGGTGACTAGTGGCATATGCACCAAACTAGGCACATAATTACCTTCTTCTACTGCAATAAAATTTACTAAAAGATCAACATCTAAGAAGTACAAACACTTCGGTTTGGGGTAACGTGTCCGCACGRACACGTGTTGGGCACTCCGACACTCTGATACTCATMGARACACTTGTTAGCTCAATAGATGTGTGTCACACACTAATTGTACACAGTGAATATGGATTCAACACTTATTAGACACGTTTCAAACCATTCTTAAGCATAAAAGATAGACATAAATAGTAATATAGGACAAAACAATAAATTTTCAGARAAACACGTCAAACTCATTTTTTTAAGCATAAAAATGCATAAGCTTATTGACTTTGAGTTTCCTTCCAATATAGTATAAAAGTGATGTATACTTTAAAAAATGGTATATTTAAATAAACRTGTCCGTGTCCAAGATTTTAAAAGAATGACGTGTTACCATGTCCATGTCGTATCGGTGTCTCGTGTCCGTATGCTTGCTTCTTAGATCAACACTCGTCCACTCAACTTTGACTTTAGGGTGCATCCTTCCAGCCCCCAATGTGTGTTTTTTGATTAAATGGTGGGTATCCTTGTGAATATTTTGAAAGTTGCAAATATTAATTTGAAATACATCATTTTTTAAAAATATATATATATATATTACTCACTAGCCAGATCTTGGAAGGAAAGTAATTTTTGAACACTGTGAGTGCCAGGATGTTTGGCAAGCCGCAAGAGGGTTGTTACTGTCTCTAGTTAGGTTTCTATTGCAGAATATTTTTGTAGTTCCCTCTTGGTCCCAATCAACTCCAAAATTCCAAATGAAGAGCTTTCTCATTGTTTAGTTTGGGTGGATAGCTTTCTCATTGTATAGTTTGGGTGAATCATCCTAAACATGCAAACTATCACAATATTGCAAAATTCATTAGCTCCTGGGTAAAAGAAAAGTTTCAATGGCTCATTCATAACCTTGGAAATGCTATATATATATGGCTATATATAGTCCCCAAAATAATTCCTAAAGTAACCTATGGTAAGGGTTGGAACACTCAAGTCCATCAATGCCATAAACAACCTAACCTAAAAAGTAAATGGAAAGTCTTAAAACTGAAAATACATGAAAAGGCACTATAAATTCGAAAATGGGAGTTTTTAATCATCCAACCAAGAGTTTGGAAAGTTTGTAACCATCCAAGAGTATATGAAGCTTTGAACTTAAGTTCCACCATCTTGAATGAAGCTAATGAAGCTTAAGTTGCATTTGTGTTCATTGGTATGAGTAATACATTCCGGTTCATATCACCCGTCTTAACTAACAATAATTATTATCAATAAAGATCTCTCTTCTAGAGGACACACCCCATTTCATTTAGCCACAAGAGCAATGTTCTATTCTTCAAATTACCTAGGCCAAGACCCTTCTTGTTTGTTCTAGAGAGACTTTTCCAAACTGACTTCCTTCTTCTATACCATTCTTTGCCTAAAGGAAGTTTCTAAGTTTTTTCTCCAAGGAGAAATKTTGCCTTCTAGTAGAAAAATGGTATACACCCAAAGTGGGTAAAACAGACAAATTTGCTATTTGGAGGATCATTGGATTGGAAGTGAACCCCAAAAACCACTTTCCAAGACTTATCAGGGTCGTTTGCTCCAATGACTTTTTGATTCAGCAATGTTGGGATGAGGAAATTAAAGGCTGGGACCTGAAATTTAGAAGAAATCTCAGAAAAAATTGAGGCTAGCGAAYGGCGCCAYCTTTCTCACCTCCTCTGTAGTTGTGTAATATTCATGCAAAAGGATTCCAAAGTTTGGTCCCTACAGAGTGATGGTTGCTATTATGTGAAGTCAGCCACCTTAAATTTGTCAGCCAAAAATGTCGTCTTAAATCCAGCCACCATAAATTGCATCTGGAAGTCTAAACTGCCAAAGAAAGTCAAGGTTTTAATCTGGATTTAGGCGGAAAGCAAGCTCAACATAAATGGAAAACTTCAATGAAGGATGCCAAATTTCTTTTTCTCCCCCAGGTGGCATGTTCTTTGCAAAAAGGACCTTGAGAGTCATGGTCGCTTATTCCTCCAGTGCTAGTATGCCTTTACTCTTCGGGCAAAGCTTTTCAACACCTTAAAGGTGAGCTGGTGCTTTCCTTTTTGTCACGAGGAGTCCCTGATCCAGCTCTTGCTTGGTTCAAACTTCAAAGCTAGACACCCATGCTAGTATTCTGTCGAAAAATGCATTGTTGGCTATTCTATGGCATTTTTTCTTTCTGGGATAAGAAACAGTATATTGATTGTGTTCTTCCTGGGCTTCTCCTAGTCCTAACAAAGCTTTTTGTAATTATAGTATTTCTCAAATCTTTGCCAATTGGGAAGCTTTTTTGTAATTCCTTGGCTGTGGGGATATCTCATCTCCCCCTCTTTTGTACCTACTCTTTGATAATGAAATTTTAGTTTCTTATCAAAAAAAAAAAAATAATAGTATATTGATTGTGACAAGAAGGTGAAAACAGTTTGGCTAGAATGGAATAAAAGAATCTTCAAAGGAGATAGAAAACTTTTAGGATGTGATCAAGCTTCATTCTTCTTGGCATCTTCTCTCTAAAGCTTTTGTAACTATAATCTTTTTCATATTCTTGCCAATTGGGAAGCTCTTGTTGTAATCCCTTTGCTCTTACGGGATAGCTCATCTCCCTCTTATTGTATACACCTTTTGGAATCAATATATTTCTCTGTTTCGTCTAAAAAAATATTCTCAGCATAGATCCTAAGTAAAATATAAGCTGCAGTGCTTTGTAAGACGGACTGCACTAACATTAATCAATAAGCAGGAGCTTAGCAAGGTCCATACTTCATCCTTCAAGGTTTCAACGGGATGGAATAAACAGAATAGATTTCCTTCCCGTAAATTGCTACAAGGCAACTTCCCCATATCGACCCTTTGAATTGGATAAGGCTTGAAATAAAATTAACGTCAAGTAAGGAGAAGACTTCCGTTGACAACATCGTCAATGGAAGTCTTCTCCTTTGA